>PISX010003120.1:0-144406 GCA_004024625.1 Mellivora capensis | reverse complement strand
GTGCTATTTTCAGCTCTTTGTTCTTCTGGCTTCTTTACTCTGATGTCAGGACATCAGGCTCCCCTCAACTCTGTCCCTAAATGCACCAGAGGCCTGAGGCTAGGGGCCCCCACTCTGTAGATGGGAAAGTTCCTGGAAGGTCATCATGGAGATTTCTGCCCAAGGCCAGGGGGAGGGACAGGGGAGGGAAAGCTGAGAGGGGAGTGGGTGTAAGAGAGGAGGAACAGAAGGAAGATGGGAGGGAGAGGTGGAGAGCAAGGAGAGAGGAAAGAGCTCGAGCTGGGGGACGAGCTGGGGGACGGGAGCCATCACCCCAGAAAGGTCAGGGTGGGGGAGGGGACCAGCTGGATAGAGCCAGAGTCCTGGCATTCCTGGACTGGGGGGCAGCGGGGCTGCCTGGAGTGAAGTGGGCAGGACTGGAGGTCCAAAAGGATCATCGAGCCAGCCCCTGGGCCAATGGCCGTGCTGGTGGAGACAGGCTGGTCCTGCTCCCGAGCTCTCCAAGCATGGGGTGGGGCTGGAAGTCTGGCAGCTGGCAGGGAAGGGCAGAGGGGTGTGGGTCCCCAAACAGAGGGCTGGAATCCACACTCACTCGAGTGGCCAAGACCATGGGAACTGCCCCGGCTCCTGGCTAGCTCTGGGCACTTTTACCTGCTGTCCACTCTCCTGCCATCATGTTTGCCCATCAAACCAGAAAGGTCCCCAGGAGGCCTATGTGGCGCAGACGGAACGTGCTACCTCCTGCCTCCACACATCACCCTCCCAACGGTCTCAGGAAAAGGACTTCGTTCAGTGAACAGAGAATGTGACGGGCGCTGGAGAGCAGGGCTCCAGGAGGGATGCGGTGACCCAAAAACCCAGCTGGGGGAAAACACTGCCTCTCGATTTCCGTGACCTTCCAGTCCACATGACACATTTCCTCCCTTATAAACGGAGGCGACAGCCCAGTGCAATTGGCAGTGCCCAAGACACTGTTGCCGACTGAAGTCCCAGGTCTTCCCCACTGGGTACGGGTGCCACCGAACCCCACTAGGGCTCACCCCGGCTTCACACTCACAGCCTCGCTGACCCACTGTCGGACCTCGTTACGGTGCGTACTCATCAGGATGCACATGGTTTCCAAATTGTTCTGGAATTCCGAAAATGGCATTCTGCTGCATTATTTGGGTTTTTTGGTAAGCCTGATGTATTTTCTTTTAAGTACTTAAGACTGTTCTTTTGAGAAGGGGTGCCAGGGTTTGCCAGCCTGCCAGAGGTGTTCGTGGCACAGGGAAGGTGAAGACCGCTGTCTTGGGTCAATGCTTAGTCTGACCCCCCCACCCCCACCCCCCCACTGTTTTATAACCAGGAGACTGCGGGCTCCAGAGGAGCAGGGCTGGCCTCCGTGGACTTGGTTCTGACTGCAGGAAACAGCTTCCAACCCTCCCGAGTGTCCACAGGGAGGCAGACACGCTGCAAAAGGCTGGCGGGGAGGACTGCTGCTTATTTCAGACGCGGGCTGAGGCCAAGCTGCAACTGCCCGAGGCTCACTGATGCCTCTGCTGAATTTATGGTTTTGAGGGTGCAGGGGCTCATGCGGAAGCCTCTTAGCTGGGAATGGGCTGTTCTTAAGCAGGAAAATGAACTCCAGCCTTGCTGTGCCCCAATCTGGGCACCGAGCGGCTTCCTGGGACAGGGGCTGCAGAGCCAGTCTGCCCGACCACAGGCTTGTAGCTACCCAGACTGTAGCCGTAGCCTCGCCAGGCCACTCCATCTACCTGTGCCAGAGATCTCTCCACACACAGGGAAGCATTTTAAAAGATACAGACAAGATCTTGTCACTTCCTGCCTGAAGACACTCAGTGGTGTTCCACAGTTTCAGGGTTAAGCCCGAGTCCCTGGTGCTTCCTGCTGCTAAGCCTGCACCCTCTCCCCTTCACCCCTGGCATTCTGGACCTCCTGACCTCCCGCAGTTCCTTCCAGGGTCCACAAGCCTTGAGCTCAGGGCCTTTGCATGTGCCGATTTGGCCCCCTCAGCTCCTTGCCTGGTGGATTGCCCAGTTGATGCCAATGACCTCAGATCTCAGCTCCAACATCCCCTCCCTGACAGCCTGCATTGGCCAGGGCCCTGGTCCTCGACCCACTTCTCAGAGTGTGAATTAGGTAGGTGGTCTATTCTGAGGCTGCCTCCCCAGCAGGACTTGCTAAGCTCCCGGGCAGCAGGTGCTGTCGTCTCAGAGCCAGGGATGGGGGGCAAGGAGGGGTGCTCAGCAAATGCTCACCACAGGACTGGCTGATGAATGAGTCAGTAGTTGGGCTCCTTCCTGCTCCCCTACTGAGGGAGGGCTCGCCCAGCAAAGGACTCTCTAAACCCAACCAGGCTGGACCAAAGGCACAACACAGGAGGTGGGAGAAGGTTCTCTGATCATTTTCTCCCTGTTTCTGGGAAGAGCTGCCTTCACAGTTAGGGTTCCCTGCAGCCGGAAGGGCCCAAGATGGGCCTGAGCTTCTCCAACCTCCTTTCGCCCCAGGATTTTTCCTCCTTAGACGAGGAGGAAAGCATAGAGACCATAAGGGAGCAAAGTGCTGACAGCCATGCCCAGTACCCACTTCTCACCTTACCAACTAGGGACAGGGACAATAGGGTTTTAGAGCAGCCCCCCCCACCCCAACATGCCTTGGCAGGCCCAGGGAGCCCCTTTCCAGGCACACGAGAGACTTGGAGTGTGAACCTCTCAATTCTAGATGGAAAAGGGTTGAGGTTAAGGTGGGGCAGTCCCAGCTGCCGCCCCTGACCTCAATGGCACCTGCTTCATAGGTACAAGGCTGGCCTTGGCCTCTGGAACCCCTTTTCTTCTCAAATCCCCCCGCAGTGCCCTTTGCCAGTCTTCAGAGTATCAACAGAATGGGCTCGCAAGTACTCACACCTGCAAGTCCACTCCTGAGCTCAATGAATTTTCAGGACAACCCAGAGGACTGGTCTTATCGGCTAGGGTACAGATGTGGAAACTGAGGCTCCCAAAGCTTCAGTCACCTGTCCAAGGTGTCACGGCTACCACTTGGGAGAGCCAGCCCCAATCTGCGGGACTCCCCAACCTGTTTGCTTAAGCCCTTCTGCCCCAGGCTGGCTTGTACCCCACGAAGAACCCAATTAATGGCAGGGAAGCCTTGCTTCTGCTCATCTCTCACGGCTGACATCCGTATGGGAGGGGAATGACATTGTCCGGAGGCAGGAAAAATTCCCAGGGCCGGCCCCCTATTAGACAAATGGAAAAGAAACACTATGTGTCAATGGAGGAAGGCTGCATCTGATCTCCTTTGATCGATTTTGTCTGGTTTAAGGGAAAACGGCTGCAGAATGAGCCACGTTTAACCTGAGATTGCTAACTGCAGAGCGTGGCCCACAGAATTCGGGCTAAAGGAAACTGGTTCCATCTGGGGCAACTGTCTGGGGCATCTGGGTCACGACAGCCAGCCCTCTGCCGCTCTGCCAGCCCGGACGGCAGTGCCAAGGACATTTTCC
Organism: Mellivora capensis; assembly: GCA_004024625.1. Lineage (NCBI taxonomy): Eukaryota > Metazoa > Chordata > Mammalia > Carnivora > Mustelidae > Mellivora > Mellivora capensis. The sequence continues at coordinate 140,904 of PISX010003120.1, read as the reverse complement.
TACCATGTGGGAGGTAGAAGGTTAGAAGGCTGGGATATGAGAAGATAACCCTGTGTGGCCAGGGAAGGCAGATTCATTTCAGTTTCTGCTCCACATTTCCTGGGCCCCAACTCACTTCCAGAGCCTGGGCTGGCACTGGGCAGACAGACAGGAGAAAGACGTGCTCCCTGCCTGGTCCCTGGTCCCTCCTGTTTCCCAGGGAAGACAAACTCAGAAGAGGTGAGAGCCATGTGACAGGCGTTTGAACACAGTCAGGAAAGCAGGTGAGCTCCATGAGGGACAGGATCTGGGTCACAAGAAAGAAATGCTTTGGGTTATTGTCCATCCAGATTTGGGGTTCAGCATCATTGCAGCAAAAGCTCATGGACATGTGCTGGGGTTGCAGACCAGTGCCTGTCACTTGGTGGCGAGTAGATAACTACCGGATCCTGACTCCACCACTCACTAGCTGAGTGACCCGGACCACGTCGCTTTTCTCTCTGACTTCGTTGTTCTTCCCTGTGCAGTGGGGATCATGGTGGTACCTGCCACTCCTAGTTACTGGGAAAGTCAAAGAAGATACAGTTGGAAAGCATTATCACAATGCCACGAAGAACTCTCGACAAACGCCAAAAACGATGATTATTAAGAAAGGCCCCATTTGTTTATATGGCCAGGCCCTGGGCTGGACATGAGGGATTCATTGTTGATTCCAGACACAATCACTGCTGTGGTCAGGCGGAGTAGCCAGCCAAGCTTGTAAACATTCTTAGAATATAATGAGATAGGAGTCAGGACAATGGGATACTCAGGGGTTTGGAGCAGCCATAGGGAAGTCAGAGAATCATGGAAGCCTTCTGGGAAGAGGTGGCATGTGAGCATAGGGCTCATGCCCACAGAGGAGACAGCAAGCAGGCCATGTGAAGTGGGAAAGAGAAGACTCCAGACAGAGCTCACAGCATATGAAAGCACAAGAGGTCTCTCAACAGCTCCACAGCACAGAAATGATCATCCTCAGGTTATAGACCCTAAAACTGAGCTCAGAAAGGTAAAATCCCTTTCTGAGGTCACACAGCAAGGTGGTAGCAGGGCTGGGGTTTAAGCGGAGGGCCTCCTCATCCCAAAGCCTGAGGAAACCTGATGGACCGGCCAACAGGAGGGACAGTGAGCACCGAGAAGAATCCCAGTTCCCACCAGGGCCGGGCACAGACATAAGGGGGTGGCAGGAAGGGCCACGGCCCCCTACCTCCACCCCAGCTAAGGGACTCCCACAGCCCCGCCCAGCAGGAAGGACGATACCTCCATCAGGTCTATAAGCCACAGCAGCCGCTCCTGGGAGGAAAGGTGGGCAAAAGGCAAAAAGAAAAATACATCAAATAAATATTAGGGGTGGGGCGGGTTCAGCAGCCACCCCTCTGCCCAGCATGCACGCATGCACACACACAGAGAAAGGCAAAGATAAACACGGTTCTCTAAGATCCCTTTCCTGTTTCCTCCAGATACTCGGGCGGGTGTAAAGGAGGGATGAAGAAAAAAGGTCCCCTTGTTGCAACCAGCACTCCCTCTTGGTAACTGCCTCCTCGAAGGAAACCAGGGATCGCCACGGTTCTGCAGAAATGACACCTGTCCTTGAGAAGGGCTGTCCGAAGGCGGCTATTTACTATGAGGCAACCCTAGGGACTTGCCAGCAGGTGAGGCTGGGATTATCACTCCCATTTGGTATGTGGAAAAATGGAGGCCCCGGGAAGAGAAGTGACATGTCCAAGGTCACACCTGCTAATGGCAGGCAGAGCCTGAAGGAGGACCTTGTTCAAAAAACTGGATCAGAGGCAACTTGCATTGCGGAGAGCCCCAAGCCTTGTGCCGGCAGCGAAGGTCTGAGTCGGAGGGATGGGGCCCCACGCTGTGCATGTGAGGGCGCTGGAGGCAGGATAAGAGTGAAGTGCACAGCCTCAAACCAGTGCTTTCCAGAAGCCTCCAAGTGTCTGTAAGGCCCTGGATGCAAATCCTCAAGGTGATTTTCTCCAGCCAGGTTGGGGGAAGTCAGGAAGAGTTGAGGCTCCACCTGTCCTCAGGGTCTGGACGGTATTTCTGGGATGCTGGTGCCAACAGGGAGGTCACTCCTCGTTTAATCCTCCCTGGGCATCCTAATGCTAGGCATAGCAGCATCGCTGCCCCAGTGCAAGTGGGGAAACTGAGGCACTGGGCAGTGAAGCATGGGGCTGAGACCAGTGGGGGCTAGCTCTTCTTAGGTTTGGGGGAGAACCCTGGGCTGGGCAAGGTTGCGGCAGGCCAGCGCTGAGCTGGACACAATAGTTACCCTGACTGCCATCACAGCCTTGGGCAAAGACCTTGGGCCATTCTACTCATGGGGAGACTGAGGCTCAGAGAAGCCGGGGGTTAGACCTAAATCTCCTCCCTCTCAAGCTAGAACACACCCCATCCCCCCACTGGATCTCTCATCCCCAATTCTAGAGAGACCATTCCAGAATTATAGCCTGCCATCCCCCAGGTTTCAGAGCAGTGGCTTATGGCTCCTGAAGACCCACACGGGCATTTCCAAGGCCAGTCTCAGTGGAGCCGGACCCTGAGAGAAACGGCCCCTCGGGCCAGGTCCCTGCAGCCTGAAGTCAGCTCATCACCTGCGTGCTGCCACAGAGCCAAACACACAGCCCCAGGTGGGGAACACCCTCTGGCCTGCCCCAGAGGTGACCTGCCCATCCCCTGAAGCATGACGTGGTCTCCACTGTAGCCAGAGCCCTAGAGGAATGACTGGCAGCTGCCCGGGACCCCCAGGAAGGGACAAGGACTCCTGCAGAGGAAGGGGACTCAGAACAGTAGGGGTGGAAGGCAGAGACATAGAAGTTTCCCAGAAACTCATCTCCCCAGAGCTAAGAAGAAACAAAAGCTGTCTGCAAAGGCAAGGGCCCTGCCCCAGGGCTGTTTCCTGCTGGCTGCAGGCTCACTGGTGCCCACTAACCCTGGCGGGCCTCCTCAGACATCACTGTGTCCCCGGAACTCTGCTCCTCCAGCTGGACAACTAAGTGCATCTGTTCCAAGTCTACTGAGATTCCCCCTATGAGGTCTCCCAGTTCAGCATCTGGGAGCAGCAGGGCTTGAGAAATACGGCTCTGCCCCGCCCTTTCCACAGGAGAGTGGTGATGATGAGTGATCTAAAGATGGGACCGGAGAGCGTGAGTCATGCCCGCTCTCCTGACCTCCACCCCGGCTCTTCCTGCCACACGGACGGGGATAACTGGTTCCTCTACCAAGCCGCAAGGCATTTCCTTTGCTCCTTCCTTGCGAAGGTCTCCTGGGATTAATTTGCCTCTGAGCATCCTGGGGGGCAGAATCCAGGAGGGACCACATGCTTTTCGGGGAAGGCTGGGGAATCTGGGAGAAAGTCGGCGGGGGGGCTCTAAACACAAGAGCGGGTGTCTCGGGGAAGATCCCATCATGACGACCCCCATGAAGGCACAGCCACGACTTCTGGTGGGGTCCTCCCATGGATTGTTACGGTTTTTTCTTTGTCTCATTACCTGTGTTTTTCACCTTTCTCCCTGGGCCCGCCCCCCCAGCAGACTGGGGCCACATCTGCCTTGTTCACTAGCTGTCTCCTAGCACCTTGCTGGGCACGCGTCAGGCATCGACAACAATAAGGTTTTCCCAAAGGAAGAAACTGACGCTTAGAAAGGCAAGGGACAGAGCTGGTAAGGGGTGGCACTGAGATGCACGCTGAGATCCGTCTCACCGCAAAGGCTGGACCTCGACGCCCTACCCCTGCTGGCCGCAAAGCTAGGGACGGGGCAGGGGCAGCTCACCCTGGCCGAGCTGACGGTGGTGGTGGAGGTGCCATGGCTGGCTGTGGATGAGCCTGTGTCACTGTAGGAGACCATGGAGTAGGTGTCCCCGGCCCCAGGGCCTGGGGGCTGCCGGGCCTTCATGGACTCGATCTCCCGCCTCAGTACCAGGTGGTCGAAGCGGTCCAGGTCTTGTGGGGAGATGGTGCCTCTCACCTCAGACAGGAGCGAGAACTGGGAAGGGGGACCAACAGGGCACTCAGCCGGAGTTCCACCAGCAGGGGGACCCATCCCCTGCTACGCCCAACCACCTGCGTGCCAACTTGACCTCTGGCCTCTCCCTCCTTAACCCACTGTGGCTCCCCACTGTCCTAGGGGAAGTCCAAGCACCGCCACAGCCGGGAAGCGGGGCCAGCCTCGTCTGACACCTGCTTCCCTCTCACCTCCATCCTCGCTGGCATCCCAGCCAGTGCGCACGACTGCAGCTCCCCAAACACTCCAGGAAGCCCGTGGCTGTCCTCCCACCTAGAATGGCCCTCCCTCCTTCTCCGCAAATCCCGTGTCCTCTATTAAACCTTCCCACACGCAACTGCTCCCAGGGGGTTTAATCCCTTCTTCCTTCGTGCAGCTTCTGGATCCCAGACATCCTCCAGAGCCGGGCCCTCAAAGCTGCCAGCACCGGGGGATTGTGGCAGGCTCCCACCCACAGATGTGTGGCGTTAACTGGCCTGGGGCGAGGCCTGGGCATGGCTCTGAAGAGCAATCCAGACGATTCTAGATGTATGCTCAGCATCCACAGCCACGTTGCTAGCGCCCACATCACAGGGGACTCCAATCGACGATGTCCCCAGGAGTCTGGGGGCTGCCTTCCCTGGGACGGGGGCACCTCAGTCACTGGTCTCCGCCCAGGGCCACTTCCGCCTGACCCTTTGCAGGTACGCAGGAAAGGAGTGGGGGACACAGGGAGGCAGGGAAGAGGCAGAGCCCCCGGGAGCCGCCGCCTTGCCCGTGGAGGGGCTCGGGTCACCTTGGCATGGGTGTTGAGCAGCTCAAACAGGGCCATGACCAGGGCCTCCACAGAGATGCTGCCGCCGCGGTACTCGTCCAGATAGTAGGCCATGGTGGCGCGTTCCTGCTCATTCAGCAAGTGGCGGGCCTGCTCCTCCAGCAGCAGGCGCGTCTGGCTCCCCAGGCTGCTCAGGGTCACCTGGGAGCCGGCTGGCCCCTTGTAGAATCCCAGCTGAAAGACAGGAAGACAGGTGGCCCGGAATTCCAAAAGGCTCTGGGGTCACGTGGCAGGGCCATGACAGTGACCACAGTGCGGGGGGGGGTGGGGTGTCCCTCTGTGGCCTTGGTCTGTGCCGTGCGCCCTCAGGAGGGCCCTGGTCTGTTTTCAGACTGCGCAGCCTCGTGCGGTCACAAAGGCTTCACGCCCTCCACAGCGCTTTCACATGTCCTCTCCTCAGCTCCCGTAACTGTTCAGAGTTGAGCGATCTTATTACGGTTTCCGATTTATTCTCTAGGTTTCAGGGCCTCCCTTGGTAAATCGGGAGTAATGCTAACTGTACTTCCGAGACGGAGCACAGATCCGCACACCCTCCTCCCTCTCCCCTCCACCGCCTCTGGCATCATCCGGGCTGTGGTTAAGACGCTGTCGGTGTCCCCTCTGTGTCTCCCATCACCTACGCAGAGCTGCTGAAATGATCTTGTAAAAACAGACATCTCCCCCATGGTCTCCCACTGTTTTAGGTTACAAATCAAACCTCTTAGGCAGCCCACAAAGCCCCGTGTGACCCAATGATCCCACCTGTTGTCACTCTGTTCCCAGTTCCTGCTCGCTTGCCGCCGCAGGGCCCTCGCACAGGCCGTGCCCTCCAACTAGACCATCCCTTCCCACCCCGCGCCGGACTCCGATGTGGTTAATCCTTTTTAACACTCAGTGCCCAGCCCAAGTATCATGTCACCAAATCAGAGAGCCTCTGCCCTCCCCTCTGCCTTCACCCCGCCTAAATCGGATGTCCCATCGGTTGCTCTCTCTGAGGCTATACAGCCCAGCCTGGTGGCACCAAACGTCTTCTGTGATTAGATATGTGGGCAGGTTTGTTTTTCTGTGTGTCTCCTTCACTAAGTATAATCTCCACGGGGGCAGGGATCTGATCGGTTCTGTTCAGTGCCATCAACCCCGGAGCCTGAGGTGGTGCCCACAGATGTGTGTGGAGTGAAGGACGGAGGGACAGTCAGTGGACTGCCCAAACAAAATGGGATCATGCACACGAGCGGTTCTGCAACCCCCCCACTGCCCCCACGGGGATGTATGAAGAAGCCAAAGATAGCCATGGGTGGGGACCGCCCTACCTTGTTTGTCCCTTCCGTGGGAAGATCCCCAGGAAATCTACGGAGAAAGATGAATGTGTTCAGTGGCGTGACTGAGCAGTTTGGACAGACACGAGCAAGGGAGAGGCTGATCTGGAGCGGGAGGAGAGAGCCCTGGCCTCACCCCACTGGGGCAGCTCAAGGGGACATGACCACCTGGACAGCCGAGTGGCTTCTGGCCTCCCAGTGGAGCCTGTGGGCAGCACTTCTCCACTCAAGCACTTGCTTCCAACCCTACAGGCCCAGGCAGGTAACACCAGGACAGCAGACAATAACCCACGGCCTCGGGGTCGGGCCCACCCTAGGGAGGGGGAAGACCGGGGCAGACTGGAGACCCAGGGCGGCAACTGGCAGGTGCAGCTCAGCTCCAGCCCAATTTCTTGAAAAAAATGTGCGCTCAAGCCACCAGGATTCCTTATTTTAAAGCAGCAGCCAGAACTCCAGGTTTGTTTTTTGTTTTTCTTTTCTTTCCATGGGAAACCTGATGCCTTTTTAAATGCTGGAAGCTAACTAAAACATTTATGATACCACGCTGGCGAGAGGGGAGAGGGGGAGGCAAGGAAGGGAGAGGGATGCTCTGGGTGGATCTGGCCCGGGAGGCCACCAACCCAGGCTGAGACGCCTGCTGGAAATTCAAAGGGGACACATGACACTCTCAGCAATGCTGCAGCTGTCGGCAGCTGTAGTCACCTCATGACTCCCAAGACCTTTTTCCTCAGGGAACTCACAGGGTCCTCGTCCCCAGAGTTGGATGGGGGCATGGGTGAGGAGCCCCACTTTCAGACAAAGGACCTAAGGGTCCAAGATTAAGTTAACTGATTTGCGTGAGATAAAGAACGGGAGAAGGTGATGGTGCAGCTCAGGTTCCCATGGGGGAACAGGCCTGGAGAGGAGAAGGGATGTGCCCGAGGTCATGCCCACAATTGCAAGGGACCTTGGGATGGGGCCCGCAGGCTCTTAGAATCGATATAGATCAGGGAATGGTGAAGGGACGGGAGGGGGCATCACTGGCTTTCAGAGATGGCCCTGCGGTCCTGGGGCCCAGAGTGAGGGGTGCAGCCAGACCCTGCCAAGTTCATGCTGGTGTCCCCAATCCGGGAACTGGCAATCCACTTGGTCTCGTCCACAGTGGTGCGGGCGTGGGGCAGCCTCCCGACGTCCTTCACCGTCAGGATGAGGTGCTGCGAAGACTTGAGCAGCCTGACCGCCTCGTCGTGCAGGATGTTGAGAAAGCTCCGCCCGTTCACCTCCAGAATCTGGTCCCCAACCTGCAGAGACCACCAAATGACACAGTCACCTGGGTGGCATGCAGGACCCCGACTCATGCCCGGGGCTTTAGAGCCCTGATCCCAGCCCGCCGAGAAGGTCACTGAGGCTCAGAGAGGTTATGTGGATGTCTGCGGGTCACAGAGCAAGTCAGTGGCAGAGCCGACCTTCCAGTCCCAAGCCTGAGCCCATGCTCCTGTTACTAAAAAGGGCCAACCTCCCCTCGACCTAGCAGTGGTTTAGAGAGGTGGGTCTACAACAGGATTCCCCAAGGGTCCCCTTATCTAGACAGCAATAGCCATCTAGGAGCCACTTGTTGGGGGTGGCTGAGGGGGGAGGGCAAAGGGAGAGATGTGAAGGTGTGCTTCCATGATGGCCCTTTTACGCTTCTACAGGGTTGAGATTTTTACCGCAAGCATGCACACATTTCCTTAAAATACAAACAATATTTTCATTGACTCAAGGAAAGAAGCAGTAAGTGAGAAAACTGGTCTCCCAATAAAGCAATAACATATCACCTGGATTCTTGCAATTTTTAGGCAGTTTTATTTTGTAATGTAAAAACACTTTTTTTTAAGTGAAAGGGTGAAAAAATAAAAGGAAAAAAGTAGCCTTCCCATAAAAATAAAACTGTGACAGAATTACATGAGGCTGGAAGGGATGATGCCTCAGAGTGAGAAGGGGCGTCGGACAGACTCCCAGCATGGTTCCACTCGGAGGGTCTGCTTCTCTCCCTTGCTCTTCCAGGAGGGGGCACTGAGTTCGCGGCAGGGAAGGGGCTGCCCAGGGCTTCACCCCACCGTGGCCTTGAAGGGCAGCCTCATAATGCCAGTCATCCCTGCCTGCTTTTCCTTCTCCCCAGCTTCCCTGCCAATGGCTCAGGAGCAACCCCCAGAAGGTTTTCCCAGCATTTTTTCCAAAGCAGAATTTGGAAAAGGTGAGCCACAGGGGTATTTGGAAGAAAGAAAATATGAATGAAGATGTGTGGATGAGATGGAGCATCAGAACCCTGGTCCCCAGTTTCTCATCTTTCCTTTAGGGCCTCGCCTGCAGGCAGGGGAGTTTCCAGTAAAGAAAGCAAACTCAGACTTCGTGTCTCCCCTCCCCCACGAAACATTTACCGCACACCTAGCAGGTGCCTCGCTCCGGGCCGGGATGCCATGCTGGGCAAGACAGCCCTGCTCCCGCTCTCATGCCGCCCGCGCTCGAGAGTGGGCTTAGATTTATGCTGTGATTGGGTTTTCCCACACTGTGTCCCAGGGCCCGGCACACGGTGGGAACTCCACAAAAATCCACTCCACTGCATGAATGAGAAGTCAGACCCCTGTTCCTTGCACCAGGAGCATCTCTGCCGCAGCCCAGTGGGGACCAAAACATGACACCAGCCTGGGGCCCCAAGTTTCAAGCCACTATTACTGGACACTGAATGTGTGCCGAGTACCCGGTTTGTCCCTTTACGTGTATTTTTTCCTTATTTGATACCCTCAACATCCTGCAAAGGAGGTATCCTTGCTCTCCACTCTGGAGAGAGAAAACGGAGGCTCAGAGAGGTTAAGTGAATAGTTTGCGGTCACAGAGCCAGTGAAGAGGACAGCTAGGAGACAGACCCAGGTCGGCATGGCCCCACAGCCCTCCTGCTTTCAGCTACTGAGCTGTCGTCAGGAGCTCTGCCTGGGGACACATGGCATCACTTCAGACCCAGCATGTCCAAAGCCACCATCCTGCCATCGCTCCTAGTCCTGCCCATGGCACCCAGATCTGAAAACTTGCCCCATCGTCAACTCTGCCTTTATTTCCCCTGGTAACCCTCCAGGAGGTCTCACCCAGTCTTCACCTCCCTCCACACCCCCAACCTGGGTCTCCTCCTCACACCGAGATCCCCGAGCCAGGATCTCCTCTGTGCTGAGGGCGGAGGGCACCTCCTGCCAGGCCCCCTGCACCCCCGTCAGGACACGGCTTCCCGTGCGCCAGCGGCTTCTGCGCTCTGCCTGGTCCGAACCCACTCTGCTGCCGCGCAGCCCCCACAGCTCCGGGCTGCAGCCAGCCTGCAACCCCCACCCCGTCTGCTCAGGGGCTCTGCTTCCTCCGTATCTCTCCCAAGAGCTCTGGCTTTTGTTAAGTGAAGGGAATCATTTAACCTTCCCCACACACTTTATTTCCATCCCGGCAGTTTAATGAAACGAACTAGCATCTGAGAGACCCGATATGTCAGGGCATCCTCTGGGGCGCGAGCCTCTCCCTCCAGACCCTCGGGGGTGGGATGTGGGGAAGTCGGGGGAGGGACAGCTCAATTCCGCCAGCATCCACCTGGCCCTCCGGAGAGGCTGGGCGGGGAACGTTCAAACACTGCCCTGCACGGAGGTACACTAAAAGGAGTATCCGTTGTTTACCTGGAACTTAAAAGGACACCCTGTATTTGGATTTGCTAAATCTGACAACCTGGGGTGGGACAGTGTCAGTAACGATGGGGGGCAATGGTTTTTTTTTTGGTGGGGGGCATGGTGGTTTCCAAACTCCCGTTACTGTCCTGGGCCCGGAGCCGGCTGCGGGGATATCCGCAATCTCGTGAATTAGGCACGCCTGCTGCTCCTGCCCTGTGCTCAGTGCTAACAGGCCCCGAAGCCACAAGGCTGCTGGGATCCTCAGTTTCCCTTCATGCCTGCTGAATAAACACATCTCTACCAGATTTGTGGGAGGCAACATGGGGTTCGTGTGCAGTCCACCTGGGGAGCGGGCCTGAAACAGGAGTCATGCTTGGGAAACCCACTCTGAACAGGGGTATGTGAGCCCATCTTCTCAATCTCCTTCCAATCTTCTTTCTCCTTCTTCCAGCGTCTGTTTTAAAACCCAGGTTCTAGACAGAGTTGGATTTGGGCCCCCATGCAGCTGCGCACAGCATCGGAGTTGGTCTGAGATGCTCCCGGCTCTCCGAGTCCGGTTCTCTCCTCTGCTCGCCGGAACGGGGGTCTGCACGCTCACCGCCGTTCAGAGTCCACAAGCCCCTTCAAACAAACCCGGTGTCTCCCCGCTGACCAGAGCCCCGTGTGGCCTGCGGGGTGAGGAGTCCCGTCCCTATGGTGCATCAGAAAAAAAGCCTTTGGTTCTGCAGCCAGGCAACAGGGAAGTAGGAGCGGTGTGGCCCTGCTCTGCTGTTGAGCACACTCCGAGTCTCAGTGTTCTGTCTATAAAATGGGCTCGATACTACCAGCAAGGCCTGGGAGGCCACGAGAATCCCGTGGGACCACTGGCACACGAGAGGCTTCTGACAGCTTTTCACTCGATTCCCTTCCCAATGGAGGGGACAGGTTCTGAGATGTCAAGTGACTTGCTCGAGGTCATGAAGGATGGGAAAAACAGAGCCAGAGTTTGAGCCCAGCTATTTACACATTCTTCACGCTGCTCTCACCTTTATCCCACCATGTCCTGGCTCGCAGGAGACATTCAGTAAATGGTGAAGGGAAGGGAGTCATCCATTTTCCCCCCACTTGCCCCTTTCCCTGGGTCTGGGTAACGTGAAGTTGGAGGTGGCAATGTTTACAGGCCTTGACTGAGCGCTTTCCCCTTAAGACAAAGAATTCAACGTGTTTGTTCCTTTCTCTGCAGCTAGCCTGGAGTTGGACAACGTGCTTGGACAAGGCAACGAGTAGGAAGGCAAAGATGCTGTGACCGCCAGGGTCCCCCAAAGCCTCTTACAGATGGGGAGACTGAGGCCCAGACCGCACAGGGACGTGTCTAGGGCAATAGAGCGAGACCATGGCAAAGCCCAGGCTCCGAGGCTCGCTGAGCAAGAAGGCACCCATGCCACCCTGAGCTCAGCAGGACATGATCCCCTGGAGAAAGGAGAGACAGATGCAGTGTGAGCGAGTCTCCAGTATTGCTCAGCTTGCGAACAGGATGCCGATGGGGAGGACACACGGAAGGATAAACGAATAAGGGTGGCTTTATTTTATTTGTCACCATGGGCATCCTATTCATCACCAGTGATGGAGGAGCTAGGGGCGGACCACAGGAACGCTCTTTATTTTAAGGGAGAGGAAAGACCCCTCTGTCATCCACAGCCCATCAAGTGACAGGCTCAGATCTGGGGACACTCTGAGGGTCTGACCCCAGCTGTGTGACCTTGGGTAACTGCCCCACCCTCTCTGTGCCTCAGTTACCTTCCTTGGAAAATGGGGATGGCATCAGTGCCTATTCTCATGGGTTTCAGGATTGAATGACTTACTATAAACTCTCCATTGTAGCCCCGGCGCCTAAAACAGCATCTGGCACATAGTAGGTACTCAGTGAACATTTACTGAATGGACAGGTATAAAGCAGGCGAAACAGTATCTATCACATCCAGTAAGTGCTCAATCAATGTTAGCTGCATTTTTGAGAAGCCATGCTGACATGGCTGAAGTGACCCCCTCCTCTGAGACCCTCAAAACCATACCCTATCTTTTAACCTGCCTCCTCCCCGTGCCCTGCCTTCAGCTTCCACTGGGTCACATTTTCACCACCGCCATGAGGTACCTACCATTACCCCATTTTACAGATGAGGAGACCGAGGCCAGGTAGTGAAGTGAGCAGAGCTGAGATTTAGCCTTCGTTCTCCCAGCCTGCAGAGCCCCTGTTCAAGCCAGGCACAGCTCCTTTAAGAAAAAAGCCAGCCTATCTGTCTGGCTCCCATCTCTCAGCTCCATGCTTTGTGCCACGCACACAGTAGGTGCTCTATTCCTGCCTGGTGGAGGGAACCGAAAACAAATGAGCCAAAAGACTCATGGTAGGATGGCAGTAGCTCTGAGTTCCCTTCCAAGAGGCAGCCAGTAGAGAGCCCTGCCACCAACTCAATCTGCGCTGAGCTGGGAGACGGGAGTCCATCCCCTTGGGACACGCATCCCAGTGCCAGTCACTGGGCAAGACCCCTCCCTGCCCCAGCCCATGGAAGCACTTTCAGGGCCTTCTTCGCAGCCTTCCCCAGACTTTATTGAAATGGCTTTTGTAGCTTCAAACGGGGACCCACCCCCTCCATTGTAGCATTACCACAATGAAAATTTCCAAATTCTACTAAAGGATTTTATTGCAGTTATGAATCTTTAATAGTCTTCCATGTAAGATATGAAACTTGAATAGGCTTTGGTGGGGTTTTTTTTGGTACAAGTGAGCAATGCAGTTTTAATGAGACAAAATTAGTTTTTCCCAATAGTTCAGAAGTCAGTAAACCTTGTCCATATTAAAAACAAAACAAAAGAAAGAAAGGAAGAAAGGAAGAAAGAAAGAAAGAAAGAAAGAAAGAAAGAAAGAAAGAAAGAAAGGAAAAGGATCAAGATAAATGGTAAGAAGTCTCCTGAAGCAAGCTGGGGCCAAGGGCTGGGCCGGGGGTGAGCTCTTCACACCAGCCTCTGGTTTTGCGCTCTCATAAGGCAGGACCACCACCAGAAATACCACGGACGGAACTGGCAAAGGCGATGTATGCTGACTTCAGGTCCCCCACCTCCTTCTGGTACCTTCTTCTGACACTAGCTCAGCTGCTGTTAGCACCTGCTTACTCTCTTTGGGACGTGGGCCAGACCTCAAGGAGGGGCTGCTCTAAGCCCACATCATCTGTGGGAAAACAGAGGCCAGAAAGGAGAAAGGACTCGCCCAAGGTCCTACTCTGCTTCAAAGTCAGAGCTAGGGCGGAGAAACCACTCTGGAGTTCTTTTGTTCAAGTAAACCCATCAGATCAATCGCAAAGGTCAGACCCAGGGGGTGTACCAGGTTTCCACCCTGCACTGAGTGCCTCTCAGGGCCAGTTACCTCCCACAACTGAGCTCTAAGCTTACGCAGCACCGCACGAGGCACGGAATGGAATATCCTATTTTTTAGATGAGGGTAGCGAGACTGGAGAGGTGAAGTCACTTGCCCAAGGATGCCCAGCAAGCAAGCTGCACAGCAGGATTTGAACCCAGCCCAGCTGCTATTCTTTTTTTTTTTTTTTTAAAGATTTTATTTATTTATTTGACAGGCAGAGATCACAAGTAGACAGAGAGGCAGGCAGAGAGAGAGGGAGAAGCAGGTTCCCTGCTGAGCAGAGAGCCCGACATGGGACTCGATCCCAGGACCCTGAGATCATGACCTGAGCCGAAGGCAGCGGCTTAACCCACTGAGCCACCAGGCGCCCCCAGCTGCTATTCTGAGCCCCAGACTTACATGTGTCCACTCCACATTTCCACTCAGATACTTAAAGGCACTTGCAACCAGTGCTGTCCAAAAGAACTTCCTGCGCTAATGCAGTCTCTATCTGGACTGTCTGGTGTAGTAGCCACCGTCATTTAAATTAAATCACCTGAATTTAGAATTTACATAAAAATAAAAATGCATTTCCCTACTCATACTAGCTTTATTTCCATCGGCGCATGAGTATGGTGGCTACCGTATTGAACAGGACAGCTCTCCACGCTCGTGCTGACCTTCTCCAGGGCTCTCACCCCAGCGCTCAGTCCCCAAACCTTCAAACCTAATAGGCCCATCATCCTCCCCTCCAGAACAGTCTCTAATCCATTCACTCCTCTCTGTCTCCACGCCTGCGCCCAGGTCCTGGCCACCGAGGACCCTTGCCTGGACGACTGTTATGGTTGCCAACCCACCTCCCTGCTCCCACCGTCAGCGTCCTCTTCAACACTCTCCTCTGATGGGTCATTTTATGTGTCAGCTTGCCTGGGCTCACAGATGCCCACATAGCTGGGAAACCATTCTTTCTGGGTTGTGAGGGTGTTCAGGACGAGATTAGTATCTGGATTGGTCGACTGAGTAATGAGGGTTGCCCTCAGCAATGTGAGCAACAGTGGCCACTCCACTGAGGGCCTGGAGAGAAGAAGGCAGAGGAAGGCAGAATCCACTCTCTGCGGAAGCGGAGATGGCTATCTTCTCCTGCCCCGGAAGACAGAGCTGCTGGTTCTCAGGCCTTAGGACTCAGACTAAGATTTACATCACGAGCCCCTGATTTTTGAGTCTTCAGACTTGAACTCACATAATCTGCTCCCCCGGTTCAGACCTTTGGACTTGGGCTGAATGACACCACCAGCTTTCCTGAGTCTCCACCTTGCAGGTGGCAGGACTTCTCTGTCCCCAGAATCACATGGGTCAACTCCTATAATAAATTTCATCTCTATCTACCTACCTACCTATCTCCCTGCCTACCTCTCTCTCTCTCCTATTGGTTCTGTTTCTCTGGAGAAACCCTAACTAATATACCTCTCTATGTAGCAAAGGGATCAATTTAAATTTTATTTTTTCAAGATTTTATTTATTTGAGAGAGAAAGCAAGATGAGCAGAGAGGAGGTGCAGAGGGAGAGGAAGAAGCAGACTCCCCGCTGAGCGGAGCTGGATGTAGGACTCTATCCCAGGACCATGGGATCGTGACCTGAGCTGAAGGCAGACGGTTCACTGAATGAACCACCTAGAGGCCCACAAAGGGATCAATTGAAACTGCAAATCTGATCTTCTCATACCTTCCTTAAAACTCCTCACTGACTTTTAAGATCCTTTACCTAGCCTGAGAGGGGTCTTAACTCATTAATCCATCTCATACTTCTCTCCCCCAGCATTTTCTGATCCATCCACACTTGTTATCTCTCAGTTCTATGAACAGATGGAGCCTCTGGCCACCTCATGGCCTTTGCATATGCTGTTTCTCTGCCCAGAAGACTTTTTCCCTCCATTCCCTACCTGAATAACTCTTATGTGACCTTCAGATCTCTGGTCAATTAACACTTCTTCCAAGAAGCCTTCTTTGACCCACCCCTCCCAAGGCAGGTCTATCTGGTCCCCACCCAGAGTGCCAGGGCCCCACAGCTCTTACCAGGGCTTGAGATGGTGCTGAGCTGTAAGCAGGGAGATCAGGGCCAGTGGGCTGCATCCGCCTTGCACGGCATGTGAGGCACCTGACAAATGCCTGACAGCCCCCGTAACAAATGAGTGAACAGTTCAGTGAACGATGAGCCAACATGCACACAAGCAGGCTAGTCTTTTGCCATTTCCGGTTTCTGCCGACAGGCAGGACACATTTCCCATTTCTGTAAAGGTTGAGTTTGACAAGATCAGGCATGCAGGGAGCTGGGCGCTTGCAGTCGGCCCTGTACACTGTGGCAGCAAAAGAACGTGCATTTTTTTTTTTTTCCAATCAAATGGAAAGCAAAGAGGTAAAAACAAAAATCACAACTTGGTTTCGGCTGGAATTACATTGTGGGAAATGGTGCACACTTATTCAGTCCCTCATTGTGGAAGACAGGACATGGGGTGAGGACTTGAGATGTCACAGGCCTGAGGCCTCTCAGGACCCAGCCCTACCACCCTGCTTCGGGCCGCTCCACAGACCTGCAAGAATCAGAGTTGCCAAGTTCAAGCCCACAGCCTTCATGCACAACATGTGCCGGCAGGGGAAGCCCCATGTATAGCAGCAACAGGAGAGAGGAGATACTTCAAAATAAATGTAACAAGAAGCATGTTTAACACCTAGGTGATAAGAATTTGAAACACTCAAAATGAACCTGACAGAGAGAAAAAAATTCCCCCGTTCCTGGAAAGGATTCAGCATCCCTGGGATGTCAGTTCTCGTTCAGCGGAAAGTGGAACATTATCCCAATGAGGACACAAACAAGCATTTCTTGGGGAAGCTGATATAAAAGTCCATGTGAAAAAATAAGCCTGTTGGAAACTTCAGTGTGTGTAACTCAGTGTGAAAAGGCTACACACCGTACGTTCCAACTCTAGAACATTCCGGAAAAGGCAAACTATGGAGACAGAATAAAGATCCGAGTTGCCAGGGGTCCAGAGAAGGAGAGAGGGATGATAAGGGAAACACAGGGGATTTTCCAGGCAGAGGGCACCCTAAAGTAAACTGAAGAATTAAAAAAAAATTTTTTAAATATTTTATTTATTTATATGTCAGAGAGAGAGAGAGAGAGGACAAGCAGGGGCAATGGAAGGCAGGGGGAGAAGCAGACTCCCCACTGAGCAGGGAGCCCGATGTGGGACTCAATCCCAGGACACCGGGATCATGACCTTAGCGCAAGGCAGACACCTAACCGACTGAGCCATCCAGGCACCTCAAAAAAATAGGAATTTAAATAGCAATGACAACAGTACTACTGTATCAATATTGGCTGGGCTTGTAATAAGTGTGCCACACCTAAGGTATTAATAATAGGGGGATCGGTTCTGGGAAGGGCTGGGGTGGGGGAGGCACATACAGGAATGCCATACTTTCTGCTCAGTCTTTCTGTTAATCTGAAATTGCTCTAAAGAGGAGTCTATTCATTTGTACAGAAAAAAAACAAACCAAAATGCAAAAATGGCTGTGAAAACCTGATACAGGACGGCTACAAGACGACATGCCAGATAAAGTCTGCTCTAAGCCTCTATAATTCGGAGGGTGGGGCACGGACTCCTGAGTAGAGAAACAGACAAGAGAACAGACCAGAAATAGTCCCAAGGACACAGGGGAGGGAGTATATGATAAAAGTGGCATCGCAAATCTCCGTGGCACAGCTGGGTTTTTTGATACTTAGTACAAGGAAATTATGTTGCCAAATAAAACTGGATCTACATCTCATACCCGAAAGAAGAATAAATGCCAAACAGATCAGCGCTCTAAAGGGAAAAATGTACCAGGGGTATTAGAAGGGGAAAAGCGGGTACAATGCTCTGTATTTTAGGATTAAGGAAAAGTTTTCTAAAGAGAGCTCAGAATTCACAAAAAAAAGGATTGATTATTAAACCAAATGATGATTTAAAAAAAACCACAAACCTTTCACATTGAAAAGACAACTTCAAAAGCAAGGTCAAAATGAAAACGACAACCAGGGGGAAAAAGAAACATCTGTAATACAGATCACAGATAAGGGGCTAATTAGCCCTTATATATCAAGAATTCTTAAATTTTAGGGGGAAAAATCCAAAATTCTCATTGCATAAGAATAATGAAAGACATGAACAAATTACAAATATTAAAAGTGGTCCTTAGTCCTACGTAAAAAAGATGTTTAACGTCACTTACAAAGAAAACTGCAAGACAAAGCTTCATCAAGATACCATCTCTTGGGGGCGCCTGGTGGCTCAGTTGGTGAAGCATCTGTCTTTGGCTCAGGTCCTGATCCACCGGTGTCCTGGGATCGAGCCCTACATCAGGCTCTTGGCTCTGCGGGAAGTCCGCTTCTCCCTTACCCTCTGCCTGCTGCTCCCCCTGACCTCTCTGTCTAATAAAAAAATTAATTAAATTAAAATCTTTTAAAAAAAAGATATCATCTCACGCCTATTGGACTGGAGACAGTTAAAAACCTGACAGCACCTGTCCGGTGAGCTGTGGGGAAGGGGCTAGGCTTGCTCCTGTGTGAGCCGGGGGAATGCGGGTCAAGCAACACCCAACTGAGCACTAGTGAACAAACTACGTACGTATTTAACATTTGACCCAGAATTTACCCTGAAGACACACTTCCAAAAGTGAGAAAATGCATATGCACGTAGTTACGCTTGCAAGCGCTGTCTTTGTGAAATACTGAGAACAGCCGAAGTGTGGGCACAGAGGACAGGGGCTGAACGAGGCACAGGTGCAGCTGCCCGAAGCGGCGGGGGGTGGTGGGGGGCACTAGGCAGCTGTGGAAGAGAAGCACAAGGACTTTTGGGTGCTGACATGCAGGACTGCCAGGCTAAGCAATTCTGGAAAAACGCAAGTGCAAAAGAATCTCTATAGCAGCCTACCTTTCAGATAAGAAAGGAGGATGTATGTGGGTATCTGCCCATTTTTGCACAAAGAAACAGCGACAGAACAGCCTGAGGGAGTTAGTGACCTCCCAGGAGCGGTGGGAACGGGTAGGAAGGACGTGGCGGGGGGAAGGGGTACCCTGAGTATACCTCTTTGGTATAGCTTTGATGTTTCAGTTCCTCAAAAAGTAAAATTAAATCAGCAAAGATGGGGAAACCCTACTGAATGCCAGCAGAAACAAATGAACCCATGTCCCATGGATAACAAAGCCCAGCGGAAGAAGAAACACAAGGCACCTGGGTGGCTCGGTGGTTAAGCATCTGCCTTTGGCTCAAGTCATGATCTCAGGATCCTGGGATTGAGTCCCGAATCAGGCTCCCTGCTTGGTGGGGAGTCTGCTTCTCCCTCTGCCCCCTCCCCTGCTCATGCTCTCTCTGTTGCTCTCTCAAATAAATAAAATCTTAAAAAAAAAAAAAAAAAAGAAAATCACCCAAGCAACACAGTCCTTTGCCTATAACCCCTCAATTTAGAGACAAAAAGTAGAAGACACTCCGCCGAGGAGGTTTGCTTCGCACAGGGCACACACGGGGCCACGCCAGGACCACTCTTATGTCTCGTAAGGCTGGGCAAATGAGTAAACACTGAACCATCTGGAAGAGAACCAATCATCTCCTAAGGGCCAGCACGATGCTGGGGGTATGTACGCACTGTATTAGTTTCCTATACAAATTATAGGTGAAAAACTTACCCCCAAGTTAACGGCTTAAAAGCTCACAAATGGGGGCACCTAGGTGGCTCGGTGGGTTGAGCCTCTGCCTTTGGCTCGGGTCATGGTCTCAGGGTCCTGGGATGGGGCCCTGCATCGGGCTCTCTGCTCGGCGGGGAGCCTGCTTCCTCCTCTCTCTCTGCCTGCCTCTCTGCCTGCTTGTGATCTCTTGTCTGTAAAGTAAATGGATAGGGTCTTTAATTAAAAAAAAAAAATCTCACAAATCCTACAATTCTCACGAAGTCCAACACGGATCCCACTGGGCTAAGATCAAGATGTCAGCAGGGCTGTGTTCCTTCCTGGATGCTCGAGGGCACAATCCATTTCTTTGCCTTTTCCAGCCTCTGGAGGCCACCCTCCTTCCTTGGCTGGTGGTCCCATTCCTCTATCTCCAGACCCAGCCTCCTCCAGCCTATTCCTCTTCCCACAGCCGTTTCTCTGGTTCTCTCTTCTGATTTCCTTTCCAACTTTTTTTTTTTTTTAAAGATTTTATTTATTTGACAGACAGAAATCACAAGTAGGCAGAGAGGCAGGCAGAGAGAGAGGAGGAAGCAGGCTCCTTGCTGAGCAGAGAGCCCGATGCGGGGCTCGATCCCAGGACCCCGGGATCATGACCTGAGCCGAAGGCAGAGGCTTTAACCCACTGAGCCACCCAGGCGCCCCCCTCCCCAACTTTTAAGAACACTCGTGACTCCACTGGGCCCACCTGGATCATTTAGGATCCCTCCCTCTTCTATCTGAGGGTCAGCTGATGAGAAATCATAATTCCTCTTTGTCCTATAACCTAAGATAGTCGCAGGCTCTGGGGAATAGGAAGCAGACATCCCTGGGGCCCTTTATTCTGCCTACTACATGGATGGTCCTCGAAACGCGGCAGGCACTCAGCCAAAGAGAACTGAACACTAAGAAGTTTCTACCACCCCAGCTGGGGGAAGAAGGGTTAACGGGGCATCTGGCACTTTGCCAGCTGGAGGCACCTTGGTTCAAACTTGCTAAGAAATATTTGACAAAATGATGTAAGACCTTTGCAGCTTTACATCTAGGAATTAACCCCAAGAAAAATAATCATGGCTAGGCAAAACAAAAAGATTACCAATAAAAATAATAAAATAATTCAGACTCTCTCCTAAATGTTTAGCAATCCATCAAATACCATATGATATAACTAATCCAGGGCGAGCATAAAACCATAAAGAACAATGTTGTAGACTATTTTTAATTTTTTCCAATGAAACTTTTTAAAAAAATTACAAAACCAATATAAACACAGAGTGGAAACAGTCAAACAGCAAAAAAAAAAAAGGGGGGGGGCGAAGTATATAAAAACAGTACCAATGGTGCACCCTAAAGCCGCCCCCCCTTCAAGCCCCATCTCAGGCCCTCAGACTGAGACTAAAAAGTAATCATCAGTGACGGGGTCTTGTGCCTTCTCCCAGGCCGAGGAGTATAGTTCCCTTCCTCTAAAAAAAAGACAACCCAAAAGTGAGATCCTATAAACACCCCTCTGTGCCTACTGTTCTGCAAAGGTCTTCCTACATGGAACAATCTGAATGCTCCACCTTTACGGAGGGTGGGGAAAAACAATTAATCCGATCCCAGTTTTGCGGAGCCACTTTCATCCGTGTGAGCTGAACGTACCCCAAAATTGTTGCGGTGGTTTTTCCTTAAGTGCGGGATTTTCTACAGCTTCTCCACTGGACGTGCTTTACTTCTGAATCCAGGTGGGAAGCTAGTATCTTAACCTGGCCATCTCTTGGGGTCCTCAGCTGTATTAAAGAGGCAGGGAAGGAATATGCCAAAAATTCACAGGATCTGCCTCTGAGCTGTGAAGGCTGGGTGATTTTATTTAAATTTTTTTCCTAAAACGTGTAGCCCTTAAACATACGCAATGCTTTATGTCAGTTACATCTCAAGAAAAAGTGTTTTCCCTTTTACTTGGGAGATGCTCAAAGAAAATGTACTAGGAAAGGCCAAACTCCAGGGTTTTCTGCTAATTAGAGAAATTAAGTTTCCAAAGGATAAAACCTGATCGCTTATTTAACTAGACCGTACTTAGAAATTAAAAACAAGTCCCTGATATTCTGGAATCGTTCTCAGGTGAGATAAGGCAGGCAATTTTCATTTCAAGCTCTTTATTCCTTTTCTGTGCTTTTGAGATTGTATGTGAAGACCATATTGTTGAGGGAAGAAAGAAAAACAATCCTGAAAGGAAAAATAAAAATTATGGGGTGGGCACGACACAACATCTCCCTCGACATTTGGGGGAGTGGGGAAGAATGCGCCGGGCCCTCGGCAAGCCTGCTCTGCCACTCCGGAGAAGAATCTTCCTTAGACCACCCAGTCCAACCCATGTCTCTCAGTAATTCGGGATAAATCATTCCGGTCCCCCCCCCCCACTGAGTTCGCTCAGCAGCCTGCTGGCACAGATAGGCTTGGAGGCGGTTTAAGCTTTTCTGGAAAAATCCTCTGAGGTTTCTCTCATTTGTTGCTCCTTTCAAAACCTTATTTCCATTGGAAACAACTAAACAGCTGACTTCAAGGGAATGGTTAGGTAAATTATAATTCAGCCACGGGATGGAATATTATCACGCAGCTATTACAGATTGTGCTTCTGGGAAGTTCCTAACTGCGTGGGGGGAAACACAAGCGAAAAAATACGGGACGCACGACGGTACGTGCCGTGTGATATCGATCGTGTAGAAGCATACGGAGAAAGGGATGAAAGAAGCCGCACAGAAAAACAACCCAAGTGTCCACCGACCCGGGCATGGACAGACAAATGCGTTTTGGCTGCACACCAGAATATTACTCAGCCATAAAAAGGCATTTGCTGGGATGGGTGACAACATTATGCTAAGTGAGCCAGACACAAAGGCCACATCGTTATGATTCATTGATATCAAATGTCCCAAAGAGGCATATCTATAGAGTCAGAAATGAGGAATGACTGCTTAATGGGCATAGGATTTTTTTTAAAGATTTTATTTATTTACTTTTGAGAGTGGGAAGAGAGAGCAAGCAAGCACAGAGGGACAGGGAGAAGCAGACATCCCCTGAGCAGAGAGCCCGATGTGGGGCTGGATCCCAGGACCCTGAGGTCATGACCTGAGCTGAAGGCAGATGCTCAAATGACTGAGCCGTCCAGGAGCCCTCGGACTTTTTTTTTTTTTTGAGGGGGATGATGGAAACGTTCTGGAATTGGACAGTGGTGATCGCTGTACAACCTCGTGAGTAAACCCATGGCTTTGTACACTATAAAGGGTGGATTTTATGGTATGAGAATTATATTTAAAGAAATAAAAGATGCTAGTAAAGGCTGTCTTCAGGAGTCAGGACATCTGGTCCTACTTTCTGCATCTGGTCGTGTGTGTGTTATGTATTGAATCTATTACTCTAGTAGCTGGAAGAAAAGAAAGAAAACTAAAAACAACAATAGCAACAACAACAACAACAACAAAACCCAACAAAGTTCCCCAAAGGATCTGGGGTAATAGCTCCAGCACACAGCCCTACCCAGATCCGGGGACATCCGAGCCTCTGAAAGCTCAGGCCTTCCTCTGTCTGCCTTATAGCAAACAGCTCCTTGACTTTGGATTTGATACACTCAACCCAAGTGCTACATGCACATCTAGGTTCATCTAAGCCAACTGTGGAGGTCTGCGAAAAGCTGTTGGAGCCTTACCCCGTGGCCCCCTCGCCCCTGCCGATGCTCCTTCTCCCCACCCCCACCCCTATGCAGCACACCAGCCCAGGTCTCTGTGCCTTGCTCCTGTCTGTCCCTCCCCGAAGACCCCTTCCTTCACTCCTCTGCCTGGCCTAATCTCCTGCAGTCAGCACCCTGGCCAGACCACACGTTCAGCAAGGGCAGAAAGCCTGGGTCTTTGGGTTTCTGCTTCGGGGTCAGGTGCGCCCACACACACTTAGCAAGTCCATGCTAACCTAGCAAATGCCCAGCAGGACCCAGCTAGAGTGGGAGAGTTCTCTCTGTGGCCACAACTGGTCCTCCTCCCCTGGACTGACGGGGGCCCCCCTTCCTCAGCTCCCAGTGCAGGGAAGGTAGTGCAGTAGTAAGTACGAGGACTCTGAGTCAGCCTGCCTGGGTTCAAGTCCTGACTTCACAGCTTCCTGGCTGTGTGACCTTGGGCAAGTCGTCTAACCTCTCTGAGCCTCACATCTGTGAGCAAGGGTAAGAATCCTTATCATAAGGTTGCCGTGAGGTTGTGAAAAGAGCTCATACATGCAAGGTGCCCAGGGCGTAGGACATGTTCTTCTAGCGTTGGGTAGCATCAGTAGTCATAGCACGGAAGCTAGTTAAAGATTTACTCTTCCCTCTTCCCCTCTAGCCTGTCGGCAATTTGAGAGCAGCAGTCTGTGTCTCAGCGCTCCGTGGGTTGGCTGTGGAGCCCCACAACCTAGCAGAGGAGCTTGTGAGAAATGCAGCACCTCAAGCTCCATCCCAAATCTGCTGGGGGGACTGCAGTGCTCCCTCCCCTAGCCACAGCAATAGCCACACCCCGTGTCCTCACTCAGAACCTTGCCCCTCCCTCTCAGGAGTCTGGCGTGGATGGTACCCCCAAAAGATAAGCCCAGGACTCACCCCCTAGTACCTGTGAACATGTCACCTTATTTGGAAACAGGGTTTCTGCAGATGTGATTAAGGCAAGGATCTTGGATTTGGGGTGAGCCCCAAAGCTGATGCCTGGGACCCTTAGAAGGGGAAGCAGAGGGACAGCTAGGACACAGAGACATTGGGACACCTGCAGGAAGACCATGTGAAGATGGAGGCAGACCCTGGAGGGGTACAGCCACAAACCAAGGAGGCCAGGACGCCCCAGGAACTTCAAAAGGCAAGATAGGTTCTCCCCCAAGCCTTGGGAGGCAGTGCAACTCTACTGACGCACCTTGAGGTACCTTGCAGCTTCTGGCCTCCAGAACGGCGAGAAAGTTTATGTGGTTTTAAGGCACTAAGTTTGAGCTCATTTATTAGAGCAACCCTAGGAGCGAGAGTGACTGCCTTCCCCTGTGAACTGGCATGGGCTTATGCCCACCCTGAACAACAGAGCCCAGCTGAGCGCTACTTGGTGCCTTCTGAGATTGGAGCATTAAGAGAATACAGCGTAACCTGCCTCTCTCCCAGGACCTGTGCCCCTAGACACCCCATGTAAGCCACCATGATGGGAGGAAGCCCGAATTAGCTCTGCAGAAAGATGGCACGGGGAGGCCCTCGCAGAGAAGAATGGGGACTCCAGCCAGAAGCCAGCACTAGCCTCCAGACATGAAAGGAGAAGAGCCTCCCCATGGCTTCAGAGCTCAGCCTTGGGCGTTCCAGCTGCGGCCTGAGACCGAGGGGAGGGGACCCGCTGCGCCCTGTCCACTTCCCGGCCCCCAGGGTGGGTAAGCGGAGCTGTGGTTAATGCCCACGTCCGGGTTCTTCGTGGCTATAATAACCTCAGCCCTCGCTGAATCACATTCTGCACTTGACAAAGACCCTGAGGATTCGTGTGCACGGTCACGTGCCCAAAGCACAGCCCAGGATGGTTACTGCCTTCCCCCTGTGCCCTATCCCACAGCAGGGGCTGAGGAGAGGCCTCCTGATAACTACATCCCTTATGAAATGGGGGAGTGGACTGACCTCAGAGCCGGCAAACCATGCACACTCTCGAGGTGCAGAGCCCTTGAACGTGGCCTGTGGGAAGCCAGAAGGGCCACTCATGACCCTCCCTCGCCAGTCAGCCGTCACTCAGCAATTCCAGGCCCCTCCCTCAACCACTTGGAAATGAGGGATTCGGAGACCCGCAGCCAGCCCCTGCTGGCCATCTCCCTCCGGGGGCCAGGACAGGTCGGGGGTGGCGTGGGGCTGGGCACGTGAATGAACATGCTCCCCTTATCCCATGACCAGGGCAAGCCCCAGCTGGGCTCCCGCCCTAAGAGGCCTCCCTGAAGAAACTAAGTGTTTTTCTTTTTGATGGTAGCCTGCCTGGGGACAATTACGGCCTTAGCAGGGCCCCCTTAAAGGCCAGGCCACTTCAACATGTCCAATTTGCCAACCAGCCCTTCGGAGGCTGGGGCACAAGCCCAGCCAAGACAGCATCCTACGGGAGGGCAGAGAGTGTGGCACCGGCGGGGGGAGAGGCTAGAACAGCTGCCTGATATGTGCCGGGTTCTCGGGAAAGCGATCACCTTCCCGCCCCTCGGGGAAGGTGCCCATCAGCCCGGGTTCATCAGCTGCTGGAGAGTTCCAGACGCCGGTACGGCCCAGTGTCCCCCGTCAGCACCACACTGGTGGGGTGAGTGAAAATCACCCACACAGAGCTACCGTTTTTGGAATGCTTATCACGTGCCAGGCACTGGGGTTTACACACCCTAGCTCATTGCCTCCTGACAATAGAGTACTAAGGGCACAGGTGCTGTGGTATTGTTATTTTTAAATTTAATTTAATTTGATTGATTGATTGATTGAGAGGACACACATGCACGAGCACGCATGCTCACAAGCAAGTGGGCCTGGAATCTACAGGAAGCGCAGGTTCCCCTCCACAGTGCCTGGGAAGGGAAGCAAGACATCAACTCTAAGGCTCACACTGCTCCTGGACCCCGGTCCAGGATCTTGAGGTGGCCACTGTGTCTCAGGGGATGGCAGCCCCGGGGAAGGGCTCTGAAGGGAAGCAAAGCCGGTCCTTTAAGTTGGAGCAATCACAGAAAAGTGGTTATCCCACTTCTTGCTGAAGAGAATCAGGGGATTTTCAAGTCCCCAATGCAATCAGGGGCTGCTCTGCCACCGTCCTCCCTAGCGGGCCCTGGGGGGCCAAGGCTGGCATGCCAGTGAGGAACCGGAAGGAGCACCCTTAGGGTTATTCTACCCCAGAGAGGCAGGGCAGGATCTGTCCTTCTCCTGGGACACAGCTCGTGGTGGATGTCGCGTTCCTGGGGGTCAGAGGAGAGAGCCGGGCCCATGACCTTGACCAGCCCCTTCCTGGCAAATCACTCCCACTTTCTGAGCCTTGTTTTTCTCATCCACAAATGGAACTAATACAGGGATAGGCTGAAAACAAGAAATAATTTTTTTTTAATTTTTAAAAATTTTTTAAAATTTATTTATTTGTCAGAGAGAGAGGGAGAGAGAGAGCACAGGCAGACAGAGTGGCAGGCAGAGGCAGAGGGAGAAGCAGGCTCCCTGCCGAGCAAGGAGCCCGATGTGGGACTCGATCCCAGGATGCTGGGATCATGACCCGAGCCTAAGGCAGCTGCTTAGCCAACTGAGCCACCCAGGCGTCCCACAAGAAATAATTTTTAAAGCCGGCGTCTATTGAATACTTTTATTTGTGTTAAGTGCCTCATAGAGGTTCTCTGGCTACGTCCTCACAATGGTCCAAGAGCTATTATTATCCCAGCTTTACAGATGAGGGAGCTGGGTCCAGGGGGACAGAGTGACACAACCAGTAATTCTGACTCCAGAGTGGTTGCGTCCAGCCCCCCCGCCCCCCGTCCCGCCCCGCCCCACCAGGACACGGCTTGGTAACGACATTACAGAGTCTGGTGCACAGTGGGCATGAGAGTGTTTGCTATGATTCATTTTCCCCCAAATCACACTCCGGTGCTATAAGTTCTTATCTAAATAATCTTAACGGTTGAGCCAGGCCCGTGCCCTCACTTGGGGATGGCATGCATCCAATCACCTGGGCCAAGGGTCCCTCTTCCAGACCCATGGCAACCCCACGGAGCTCACACACTTGTGCAGCTGTGCTCACGAAATGGCACTAGGATTCAGGTATCGGTCATATGCTGTCCTTGGGAGCAGAAGGAGCGGTCGGCAGATCAGCGACAGAGGATCTGGAGGCACAGAAACACGACAAAGCCCTTCCCAACATCAAATCGAACCTGCATTGCTGATCCCAGACCTTGAGGCTTCTGTGCCTGGCCAGGCTGCTGGCGACCGGGCGCAGAGGCGAGCACGTGGCCTCCGTGGGCCCCGCATCTGAGTCACACGTTCTCTGCCATTCGAGAGCATGCTATGGGGTGGACTGCTTAATCCCATGGAACTTCGGGTTCCTTCATGCATAAAACGGGGATGACGACCACCCGTACCCCCTCATGGGGCGGTGATGAGGACAGAACCGCAGGATGCAGAACGCACCTGGGTGCGCCTGGGTCCGCTGGGTGTGGCAGCAGGCGGCTTCTCTCGTGCCATTGCTATTACGCAGTCTGCAGAAATATCCCTCTGTCCTGTGCTTCTCCCCTGGTTTGCCCGAGAACCATTCCACCAGGGACAGCCTCTGGAAGTTCTCTAAGAGCCCCCACGGTTGGCTGGAGGGGAGGGGAGGAGGCGAATGGGACTTCTGTGACTAAGCACCAGTCCTGCCTGAGTTCCAATACCAGCCCCTCGACCTACTAGCTGTGTCACCTTGGGCACGTTACTTAACCTCTCTGGGCCTCAGCTGCTGGTCTTTAAAATGGGGGTGCTACTAGTGCCTCCTGCGGGGTTTGCTGGGAGGAGTCAGGGACTCGGCATGGGCACAGCACTCACTGTGCACCGTGGCTGGCAGAGAGCGACACTCCCCAAATGCTGGTGATCACTATTATTGTTACCGCCAAGTAGGAAGAGCGAGAAGACAGCTCTGCCCTAACTTCCTTCTCTGATCATTGCCCCTGTTATGACTATTACTAACTCCACGTTGCCACATCTCCCGCCATTCTCACCACACTTTTACTGAAGCATATTCTGAACGTCCAGAAGATTCTCCAGGTTCCAGGTCCAAAAGCACAGTGTGTGGAAGCCCTGGGCTGCTGCCGCTAATGTGCGGACGGCTGAGACCCGGGGCAGGAGCAGGGCGGGAGGGCGGAGTGCCTGCCCCCATCACGCGGATGCAGGGCTGAAGGGTGGAGCCGCTAACAGGGGCTTCCGGGAGCCAGGCCCCAGCCCGGTTCTACCTCCTCCCTGCCGTGAGATCTCGAGCAAGTGACCACCTCTCTCAGCCTCAGTTTGCTTATCTTTCTGTGAAGGATGATACAACATGGGCTTACGTGAAAGTCACTTTGTGGGGTGCCGGGCCTAGAATAATGACAGGGAAGGCTGGCTGTCACCGTTTCTCGGCCCAGCACTCAGCCACTGGCAGTCCCTGCGCTCGGCTGTCTCTCACGCCCACCCCGCCCGTTCAACGCAATTTCCATGCGGAGCATGTAGGGGACCCGAATCCAGGTGCCGCTTGTCACACGCACCTCACTGTGTTCCCCAGACTGCTGGCACCCGGTGCCCACCCTATTGCCGGCAGTGCTCCAACCACAAGAGAGAGCCACAGGCCCTGGGGTGCTGGGGGGGGGCAGGAGAGGGGGGCGGGACGCAGCCCACGGGGCTCTCTCCAGACCCCACTCGAGGAAGACGAGAAAACAGGCATCAGGAGACAGTCTGCCCTTTCTCCTCGGCATGCGCTTTCTCTGGCTGACAGGAGAGAGAACACTGGAGGTTTTCAATCCCAGTGCTGAAAGTGACCACAGCAAGGGTTCTAGAACACGCCTTGCCCATCTCAGTGCGCTGACAGAACAAAATAACGGACTCAAAGTCTGACAAATCAGAGACGTCAGCTTTGGAACGAAAAAGAGATGCACTTTCTGAGAGGCCAATGGTTGGGTCATAAAAGCACCAGAAGGAACAGGAAGAGTCACTGAGACACCACAGGAACCACAAGTCAGAGAAAGGTCTGGAAAGGCCAGCCAGCGGCTGACGGTCGTCACATTCCAGGGCTGGACGAAGGGAGGACCTGAGTCGGGCTGTGACTGGACTTTTCTACAACGATCTCTACACGTAGCAAAAGAAAAAGTAAGCATTTTTAAAAAATACGTATTACACACGTAGCCAAGTTGGCATCTGCCAGGAGTCTCCACTGTGAACTTATTAGTTTTCCTTTTACAATTAGGAAATATTTTGGTGGAGATGTTTCCACACTATGCAAGGAAAATAATCCTGTTTCTGCCTAAACCCCTGCCCGCTGTTTCACATCCACGGGCGCATCTTGCCTGCCGTAATTGTCACTATAATGGAACATTTTAACGGTGATTTCCTCCTCCCGTATGCCTTCTGTGTTTATTAATGGGAATTTTTCCTTAGGGAAGAGTTGTTGCTTCTCTCTCTCTATTTATTTCATTCTTTATGTAATTACATTAGTACGGACTCAGGGCTGTTTCCGGCATTCTCCGGCCACCAGGAGCTCTTCTGATCCGCTGGTGGGTTCTGTGACCCATCTTGCCCCACAGCCTTACTTTGTGGGACCTACCACAGGATGCCCTGGGCTCCTCTTGGACCTTCCCAGCCCAAGATGTGGAATCACCATTTCTATAGAGATCCCTGGCTCCTTTTTTTTTCTTTAAGATTTTATTTATTAGAGCAAGAGAGAGAATGCTCACACGCATGTGCACAAGCAGGGGTGAGAGAAGGCAGAGGGAGAAGCAGGCTCCCCGCTGAGCAGGGAGCCTGGCGCAGGGCTCAATCCTAGAACCCTTGGATCATGACCTGAGCTGAAGGCAGCCGCTTACCTAACTGAGCCACCCAGGCACCACCCTCCGCCGCTGGCTCCTTTTATTTAGAAAACAGTATTTAGGGATGCCTGGGTGGCTCAGTGGGTTAAGCCTCTGCCTTTGGCTCAGGTCAGGATCTCAGGGTCCCGGGATTGAGCCCCCAGTGGGGCTCTCTGCTCAGCGGGGAGCCTGCTTCCCCCTCTCTCTCTGCCTACTTGTGATCTCTCTCTCTCTCTCTGTCAAATAAATAAATAAAATCTTTTAAAAAGAAAATAGTATTTAGAAACTAAGATCTGGGCACTTAGGTGTACCTTTTTTATTGGGGTGTCCCTGCTTCTAGCCCTTCTGCATGAATAGAGCAAAGAACTATACATACGTGTTCTAAGTCACCCATATATACACACACATTTCTGTAGCTGCATGTGTACACATCTACATTTTTGATAAAATGTGTCCATATTGATACCTTTGATTCAGTCCCACAAGGTTTATTTCCTAATTTCCTTTCCTTACTTGTAATGTTTTTCTAAAAGTGAGAACTTGGCTCTCATTATTTAAAATATAGTTGGGACGCCTGGGTGGCTCAGTGGGTTAAGCCTCTGCCTTCGGCTCAGGTCATTATCCCAGGGTCCTGGGATCGAGCCCTGCATCGGGCTCTCTGCTCAGCAGGAAGCTTGTTTCCTCCCCTCTCTCTGCCTGCCTCTCTGCCTGCTTGTGATCTCTCTCTCTCTCTCTCTCTCTGTCAAATAAATAAATAAATAAATAAATATCTTTTTAAAAAACCAACACAGTTACTTAGTTACTCAGTAACTAAGGACTTAGTTACTCAGTTACTTTTCAACCTTAGTGTACAAATGAAGTAGTTTCAGAATTCCTAATCTATGTGTTGTTTTTTTTTTCTTTCCTTTTTTGGTGGGGAGGGGCAGAGGGAGAGAGAGAGAGAAAAAAAACTCAAGCAGGCTCCACACTCAGTGCTGAGCTTGCCGTGGGGCTTGATCTCATGACCCTGAGGACCATGACACTTAACCAACTGAGCCATTCAGGCGTGCCCATATGCTTTTGAGGAAAAAAAAAAAAAAAAACAACTGGAATACAGTGTTTGTGTATAGCTGTCCTTGTGTTTTGCCTTACAGCATCAGTCAAAACAATGTTTTCCAAAATTACTTCAATGAGTGCCTTTCCTCTCCATTCTCCCTCAGCGTGGTGGTGTGAATCACCAGTAACACAGCTAGGTTCTCTGTCTTCCTTTGGCTCAGTCTGCACTCTGTCTACACCCCCACAGCTAATCTTTAAAAATTTACATACAGTAAAGTCCACCCTTCGGCGTCGGGTTCTGTGGGTCTCGACAAGTGCACAGAGCCGTGTGTCCACCACTGCAGCTTGTACAAAACCCCTTCCCAGATCTGCTGCCCGTGCCGAGAGTCCTTCACAAATTCTTGAGACAATTCCTTTGCCAAAAACACGATCAGAACCCATTTTTCTTCTCCAACTTTGTGGCTTATCTTTCCTTTCTCTTGAAAGTGTCTCCCGCAGAGATGTTTTTAATTTTGACAAAATCCTATTTGTCAAATTTTTCTCTTACGGATCTTTCTTCTGAGGTTGTATCTAAAAACTCTTACCCGAGGTCACACAGATTTTCTCCTGCATGTTCCCAGAATAGGCAGTCTGGCTTTATCTTCTCCGTTCTGAGTGAATTTTCATGGAAGGGGCTGAGGTTTGGGTAAGGTTCATCTGTTTGCCTACAGACATCCAACTGTTCCAGCACTGTTTGCTCAAAGGACTATCCTCTCTCCATCGAATTACCCTTGCGCTTCTGCCAAAAATCAGCTAAGTATATTTGCGGAGGTTTATTTCCTGGACTCACTCCTCTGGTCCACTGATCGCTGTGCGTGTCCCCCCACTAATGCCGCCCACGCTATCTTGCTTAATGCAGCCTTACTGTAAGTCCCGAAGTCAGGGAGCGAGTTCTCCAACAGTGCTCTTCCATTTGAGAATTGTTTGGACTCTCCTAGTTTTTCTGCCTGTCCATTTAAATGTTTAGAATCATCTTGTAAAGATCTACCAAAAAACCTACTAGACTTGGAAATGGGGATTGCCCTGAATCCAGATCAAATTAGGGAGATCTGACTTCTCAGTCACACTGAGCCTTCCTGTCCACGAACATAGTGCCTCTCTCCATTTATTTACGTCTTTTCTGTTTTGTACTTGTCAGCATGCAAACACGACACATACTCTGTGATTTATGCTTGAGGACTTTTGGGTGCTACTCAAAAAATTATATGTATGAATTCTGAGTTCCAGTAACTCATTGCCAGCTTATAGAAATACAATTGATTTCTGTAGGCTGACTTTGTTATCATTCTACCTTGCTAAATTCATTTATTGGGTCTAGAAGCTTCTTTGGAAATTCTTTGGAAATTTCCACGTAGACAATCAGTCTTTGTAAATAGGGTCTCATTTATTCTTTTCATATCCGTGTGCCTTTTATTTCTTCTTATCGACTCACTGCACTGATACTGAACAGGAATGGCAAGAGAAGACATTTTTGCCTCATTTCAATCTTAGAAGAAAGGACTTAGTAGAAAGCCTTTTTCTTTCTTAGAAGATAGCTTTGTTGTAGATGTTCACAGGCTGATTCTGAACGTTTCCCACCGTTAAGGATGTTTAGCTGGAGGTTTATTGGATACCCGTCATCGAGTCAAGAAGTTCCCTCGATTCCTAGTGTGCTGAGACTTCTTATCATAACTGGACACTGAATTTCGTTAAGTGCTTTTTCCATTCATCATTTTTTTCCTTTCGTCTGCTAATAACACTGATTTTCACATGTCAATCCAGCCTTGCATTCCTTATATAAAGGAATCCCCACATGGTCACGTTATATATCCCTTTTACAGATTGAAAGACTTGATTTGCTAACATTTTGCTGAGTATCTTTGCATTCAACATATCCTGGAGGGCAGAAGTCAGTAGTTTTCTTGCAATGTATGTATTTGGTCATGGGATCACACAACACTGGCCTCATAAAATGGACTGGGAAGCACGGTCCTTTTTTTTTTTTTTTTTTTTTAAGATTTACTTACTTATTTGAGAGAGAGAGAGAGAAAGTGTAGGGTGGGGGAGAGGCAGAGGGAGAGAGAGAATCTCAAGCAGACTCCCTGTTGGGTGCAGAGCCCAATCTGGGGCTCAATCTCACAACCTTGAGACCATGACCTGAGCTAAAACCAAGAGCTGGACACCCAACCAGACTGAGCCACGCGGACGCCCCGCATTGTATCATCTTTTATTTCCAGGAAGAGACAGCAGAGTATTTTTTCCTTAACTGTTCAAAAAGGTTCATTAGTGAAAGCATCCGGACCTGGGTTTTCTTCTTTGGATGGTTTTTGAATACAAATTCAATTTCTCTGACACATACACAGAACTCCAGGTGTTTCTATTTTTCCTTCTTGAGCATTCATAGTTCACATCTTTCAGAAATTGGTCTATTCATCTAAGTTGTAGAATTTATAGGCTGAGGAGTGTTTGTAATGCGCGTTAATTACCTACGATTTTTTCAACTGTCAGGAATTATATAAATATGAACACCGAGTTTTTGCTGTCTCATTAGGACTGCCATAAAAATCAGCCACAATCACAAATAAAAATCCCCTTACAGGATCCTCACTAAACAGGTAATATGTGGTAGCCACGCCCCTTCCCCCCACCAAGAATAAGCAGGAAGCAGCCCTGGAGAATTTGCCAAGCTTCCTGTCTCTCAGCAGAACTGTTTCGGGGAAGCATGGGGACACAAGGTCAAACTGCCCAATGATGTAGGTAGGGGCTCTGTGCGGGGGTCCTGCCCCACCTCTCCATGACCCTCAGCCCGTCCCTTCCCCTCCTGCTGGCTCTCAGCACCCCCATGTATAAAATGGGAGCTTAGGGGGCTGGGATCTGTCTGCACAGATGGACTCCTGCCACCTACCCTCTATCAGGGGGAGCTAAGGGTGGCACCCGAGGCCCACACGGCCCCTGTGATGAGCAGACCTCACTGTGGGCCACTCAGCTCCCTTCAACACAAAGGCAAGCACCTCTCAGGGAAAGGGTCTTATTGCTCTGTTCGTGATGACCACCAACACTTCTTAGTGGAAGGTGATCCTTAAAAAAAAAAAAAAAGTGCAGGCTCTGTGCAGTCAGGTCAGAATGCAGATGAAACAGAGGTCAAGATCACAGCTTTGGGGTCCAAACACCTGGTGTGGGGCCTGCCTCGGCCAGACTCACTTGTTCATTGAAGAAATATTTCCTGAGCACCTGCTGTGTGCCAGGCTGTTGTGGGCAGGGAGATGATGTGTTTAAAGAACCATCAGGCTCTGGCCCATAGGGACAGTCATAAAATAACCACTCCCCGTTTACGATGGGATGAAGGAGTTCTCGCCGCCCCCCCTCCCGGAGTTGTGGCAATGGTGCAGGGGTGACACGGGTAGATCACCTGCTGTTGGTGGGTGCTCATCAGAGGGGCGCTGCCTGAGCCCCGTCTAGAGAGGAAGAGTCAGGGGGATGGACACTGGCAAAGCCCATCCAAGGAGGGCTCAGCCCCAGCCCTTCCGGCTTCACCAACAAAGCTGCCACACCACGTGGGCTCCAGCGAGGCCCAGCAGAGAGGGCAGATCTGCAAAGCAGCAGGCTGTCCCCAGCCACTGGGACAGACACTGCACCAAACATAGTCTGTCCCCCAGCTGCAAGCAGCAGGGTGATGACCCAAAATGTGGGACGCTCTTGGGAGCATCTGCTCAGAAGTGGGTCTGCTCAGAAGACCCCCAGCCGGGATGGCAGCCTACTCCCAGCAGCGGCAACTAAACGGGCCTCCGACCCTGGCCTGAGCTCAGGGGCGAAGGTCATGCGACAGGGCAGGATCCAGACAAATGCACTGGGCTTGAGAAGCCTGGTGGCTCCTGAGAACACACGTCCTTCATTTCCTCTCTCTGTGTTCTTTAGTTATCCGGTCAAGTTAGGGGACTAGCGAGGTGACAGCAAAACATGTGGGCTTTGGAGGAGGGCCTGAGGGACCAGGGCTCCAGATCCCTGTGTGATCCCGGGCAAGCTACTGCACCTCTCTGGGCCTCAAGTGCTCATCTACGAAACTACACTGTTGATGCCCACCATGGGGCTACTGGGAGGATTACGTAGGCGTGCATCCCACAAGGTTGAGCACAATGCCTGGTTCATAATAACCGGTGAATAAGTAGCAACTGCCATCATTATTATTATTTTTAAATGCCACTCGATCTAGCTGTCGTCAAAGGAACAAATAAGGTTTTATGGTCCGTTCTGCGGTGGGGGCTAGAAGCTGGGGCAGGGGAGGCAGGTGCAAAGGAACATGAGAGGTCTAAAGGTAAATGCTGAAGGGGGGGGTTGGCCCCTACTGGGAGGGTGGGACAGCTGCACACTCCCCCCTGGCCACCCTCAGGGTAAGTGCAGGGAATTGCCTGACCCCCTCCTGAGAGCTGCTCCCCCCTAGCACTTGACTTGCCCTCCCCTGGACTCAGAAGCTAAGTGAGCAGCTGGAAGCCAGGCAGAAGGCAGTGTTTCCATCCCAGGAAAGCTCTGCAAGCAGCAAGGAGCCCTATTGACAAATAAAGCCTGTTCTTGGCTCCGCCACCCACCACACCAAGCCTCTTTATTCCGTTTCAATATGCCTGATTCCACTGACAGCACGTTGGCAACAAACGGAATTAATCAATCCTGGGTGCCCAAGTGAGTGTGGGCAGGTGTTAGCACATTCGCGGGAACTATGAGGGGGAACGTGAGGCCGTGGGGGGGAATGCAAAGTGCTTTACTGCAGCGGGGACCCAAGAAGGAAAAGCCTCTTCTGGGGGCGGGCATTTTATGAGCAAATAAAGCCTCTGACTGCCTGCCACTGGGGAGCAAGCTGAAGGGACCGGAAAACTTCCGTGGAATATTCTTCCGCTGCCTTATTTCCAAACGGGCATGGCTCTCCCATTGCTGCTTTCATGCTTATAAAAGTAACATTCGCTCCATTCAGACCCCGCGCAGGGATGTGAAGAACGGTGACAGTCATTGGTCATCCCACCGCCTTCGAGAAACACGCTGACACATTGGGACAGGTCGGTGTGACAGCTGCTCTGCGTTCTCTGTAAATATTTGCACACACATCTGCAGTCTGAGTGCGATCCTGTGAGGTCCACGGTGTTGCAACCTGTGCTCCCCACTTAATCACAGACCTTGGGCATCCTTCCTTATTACTAACTGCGGATCCCGAGCCTCATCTTTTCCCGGCTGCACGGTCTTGGGTGAGATGACACACCCTGTGCGATCGGGCGCCGTTCACTTTGTCAGGATCATCTGGCACCTTCCCCCCACCTGGCTCTCTGCATCAGCCACACGGGCCTTCCTGGGCAACTGGGAACATCTCACTCCGGTTACTTAAGCGTTTGCTGTTCTTTCTGCCTGGAATCCTCATTTCCTCCTTCACATCATTAATTTTCCTGTCTCCTTTTAAATTTCAACTGAAATGTTACTTCCTCCAGGAAGCCTTCCCGGATATCCAAGATCTGAGCTGGTCTCACCTGTTATACACCCACACAGTTCCATGGGCTTTGCCCTCTTGTTATTTATCCTGATTGTAATGAAACAACTGAGTCATTCCACCCCTGACCCGCCCTATCTTCCCACTAGAAAGCAAGCTCTTGGAGGTCAGAGACTCTATCTGTCTTGCTCAGCTCTGTGAGGCGAGCACTGTGTCCGGCACGCAGGAGTCCTCGGTACGTACTTGCTGATTAAAAGGAAGGAAGGGAAGAAGAGGCAGCCATGGACACTCACTGCCTTTATGTAATGTCCCCTCCCTCCTGCCCTCCCTCCCTCTCCTCCTCTCTCCCTCCCTCTCTTAACTTCCTCCTTCCCTCTCTTTCTTCCTCCCTCCCTCATAAAACACTTGCCAACAGGCTACCTGTTTCACCATCTCTCTGTGGCTATGGGACCCACAGGTGAAGGGAAATGGGAGTATGTTCCTGGTGCCTGGGCACCCTCTGGCTCTCAGGCTGGGAAAACGTGCAAAGCTGGGAGAAAGCCTCCAAACTCATCCAGCCCAACTATTCAGCTGCTCACTGTCCAAGCAGAGAGATGGAGACCCAGACGGAGACGGAAGGACATGGCCACCCTAACCCAGCTCATCGCCAGCAGGTCCTAGGGCTCCTGACCTCCCCTATACAAGGCAAGCCCAGGCTGTGTCAGGCCTGGGTTCAAATCCCAGCTCTGACATTAGAAAGAGTTTGAACTGCAATTCCATGAGCCTCTGTCTCTTCAGCTGCTCGCTGTCCAAGCAGGGAGACTGAGACCCAGTGAGGGGAAGGACATGGCCACCCTCACCCAGCTGATCCCAGCTCTGACATTAGAGAGAGTTTGACCTGCAATTCCACGAGCCTCCGTCTCTTCAGCTGTGAACTGGAGACAGTGACACCTGTTATCACCAGGAGGCAAGGCAGTGGAGCCTAGTGGTTAAGGACATGGGGGGGAATGGGGTCACTGGGTGATGGGCATTAAGGAAGGCACGGGATAGAATGATCCCCAGGTGTAATGTACAACTGATGAATCACTGAACTCTCCTTCTGAACCTAATAATGCACTATATGTTAATTAACTGAATTTAAATAAAATGAAATAAAATTCAAAAGAAAAGGCAACAACAAAAAGAAAAGGGACTTAAGAGTGTGCAGGGCGGGTGCCGACCAAGCACGTCTTAGTTGGGTGACCTTGGGCAAGTTGCTTAATACCGCTCCCGAATCTGCCACCTGTAAAATGGGGACGAGAACATTCCTTTCTCGCACCTTGTCCTAAAAATCATGTAACACTGTGAAGCGTTTTGCATAGGTCTGGCACAGAGACTTCTCAGTAAGTGGACAACGTGATAATAAAAGCTGCCATATGTCAGGGATGAGAGAGACAGAGACGGAGAACGTGCCCAGGGCTCTCTGCCCAGACCCTAACACGTCCTTTCTCACGCTCCCTCCCTCTTTC
This sequence comes from Mellivora capensis, assembly GCA_004024625.1. Classification (NCBI taxonomy): domain Eukaryota; kingdom Metazoa; phylum Chordata; class Mammalia; order Carnivora; family Mustelidae; genus Mellivora; species Mellivora capensis. The sequence continues at coordinate 103,480 of PISX010003120.1, read as the reverse complement.
TTTTAACATGGATTCGATCAGAATCCGTCCACTCGCAACAGAGTAGAGAACATGCTCATACGTTTCCTGTCATGGAGGACACAGCTCACATCATCACATGGCATTCTCTCTATGAGAGACCACAGGAAAAGTGCTCCCAGGCTCAGGAATAACCAGGCTTCTCAAGCACAGGTGGTCTGTTTTCACCTCACAGACATCTCTGATCTGATTCCCTCTTTGCACTGGCTGCCAGGAAGCTCAAGGCCAAATCTGCTTCCCACCTTGTAGCGAGTGCTCTGGGAAAGACCTTCACCCCAGCTTCATCTCTTTCTCTCAGCCCCCATATTTCTTCTCCCCAATCTCCTCACTCATTCATTTAAAAAAAATAACTTTATTCACCACCCATCTTTTTTGAAATGGGGGGTGGTTTAAGAAATAAATGGAATGAGGGGTGCCTGGGTGGCTCAGTGGGTTAAAGCCTCTGCCTTTGGCTCAGGTCATGATCTCAGGGTCCTGGGATCGAGCCCCACATCAGGCTCTCTGCTCAGCAGGGAGCCTGCTTCCTCCTCTCTCTCTCTCTCTCTCTCTGCCTGCCTCTCTGCCTACTTGTGATCTCTGTCAAATGAATAAATAAAATCTTTTTAAAAAATAAAAAAAAGAAAGAAATGGAATAAAAACTGCACACAGGACACATGCAATGGGGTTGGCTGAAGCAGATGACATTAGTGAAAAAACCAGTGACCTGGAAGAAAGCATGTGGTTTGTGGAATAGCATCGTACCAACGTCAGTTTCTTGACCTTGACAGACCTACTGAGGTTATTACATAACATGTTGATGTCAGGGGAAGCTGGATGAAGGGTAAATGGGAAATCCCTTTGTGACTTCTCAGAAAATCTAAAATTATCCCAAAATAATGAACTTCTTAAAAAACAAAATGTGCTACTGGGAGATTGTTTCCTCTTGGAAGTCATCTTTCTCTGAGAACACGGCATGCGCTCTGGGGACCCAGGGGCATTTCAGAATCAACCAGACCCAACCCAAGCTTCTGGGGCCTCTACTGCTGGCCCAGCTGGCCAGAATCCTGATCCCCCGCATGGGAGTCCCCGGTTTGCCTCCCACTCGCTGTGTGACGGTCTGAGCCTCAGCTGCTGCACCTGTAAAATGGGCTAACCCGAGAAGCTGCTCTCCCAGACGTGTTGTGGGGATGTGATTTAACCTCACAAAGACGGGGAGAAACAGAAGCCTGTCTCAGGCTATCGGGGCTGCTATGACAAAACATGGCAGACTGGGTGGCTTATAACCAAGACTTTCTTTCCTCGCAGTTCTGGAGGCTGGAAGTCTGGGGTCAGGGACCAGCAAGGTCGGGTGCAGACTGCCCACTTCTTGTGTCCTCACTTGCGGTGAGGGAGCTCTGGGGGTCGGGACCCTTTAATAAGGACACGAATCCCATTCACGAGGCTTCACCCCTGTGACCTAAGCACCTCAAAGGCTCCCCCTCCTAACACCGTCATGTTGGGGGTCAGGGATTGCACAGATGAATGTGGGGGACACAAGCATTCAGTCCATGACAGCGACGCTCAATAAACTTAACCTTCGTTATTAACGTCATTGTCAGCTCGTTCCTCCTCTCATCTTTTCAACGATCCTGAGAAAGAGGTGTTAGTTAGGTTACTTATGATGCTCAGCTGGGAGAGGGAAGGGAAGCTCGGACAGCTGGAGGGGCTCCCCAGGGTCACCCAGCTATCAAAGAAAAAACAGCAAAGCTAGGATTCGAACCCCATCTCCCAGACTCCAAGCCCAGAGCTCTTCCAACTGCATCATCTATCCTAAAAGAAGCTGAGATTGTGAAGACACAATCTCATTTCGTGTTCCATTCCCCGGCCGTCTGGTTACCCATGGTCAAACCCTCTGGCTCCCTCAGGGTCACCTCTTCCTCCCCAGCCCCTCCCACCCCAACCTATCTCATTATGCAAGGCGGGCTCGGAGGCCACCTGGGTCCACTGCTCCCATCGCTGCTGCCTTCCTTGGCTTCCCTGACATCAGGATTTACCCCCAACACACACCGCCACTTTAGGTGATCTGTCTCCTGGGCTCCAGGTCTTGTCCCTGCCTCGCTCACTGTCACTGGCCCCCAAAGCCCTGGGCAAGTTCTGGCAGGGTGGTGCGACGTAGCGGCTAAGGCCACGGGCTGCAGAACAGACGCCTGGGCTCCGTCCGGGTCCGCAACCATCAGCACCGTGACCTGGACAAGTCAGTTTCACCCTCTCTATGTGTCCACCTGAACAAATGGAAAATGTGGGTCAGAGCCACCTCCCCGCAAGGGCGGCCTGAGGGTTCAATGAGCTATGTGTGAAGTCAACGACCAGGACCTGGACGCAGTCAGCCTTCTCTAAAGCTCGAGCTAACAATACTATTTCAATAATTGCTGGTTGCCCTGATGGACTGGCACCCGGGAGCTGCCGAGTGTGAGCTCAACCCAGCTCCCGCTTTCTCCAATCTTCCCTCTCCATGCTCCACAATGAACCTGAGGTCAGGGCCACTGCAGCCGCCGGCGGTGTTGGCAAAACTGCAGTCATGAAGAGCTCAGCTGGCCCGCCGCCCAGCGCCACGTGGGAGGCTGCCCTGCTCCGTGGACTGCCGGGAGATGGGCTCAGGAGGTGGGGGCACGGCTCCCACTGCTTCCTGATGCAAACCGGAGGCATGCAGCCAGGGGGGCTCCCAGCCGCGACCAGCCCTCAAGGGAGGAAGGTGCTGACCGCCCCACTGCAGGTCTGACCGAAATAGCTGCAAAGAGTTCCAAGCACAGCTCCTTCTCTCCCATCCCCACATGTGCAGCCCTGGCGCCCGTCCCCAGCCCGCGGGAGTCGGGCCGCTCACCTTGAGTCCGCTGCTTTCCGCTTCTGAGCCTGGGTCCACACCGGTGACGTAAATGCCCAGGCCGTACTCGGCTCCCCCACGGATTGTGAGACCCAGGGACCGGCCGTCCCCCAGCACCAGGTTCACCTGCAGGAAGGACAGGAGATTGCTTTGCTGTTCGAGGGCCTGAGGGGGACATGAATGTCGTGGGGGGCGGCACAGCAGGTTCTGGAGTCCTTGGCCTATCCCAAAGGGCACACCGATTCAGGCCTGGAACATTCCAGATCAGCTGCTCCAGCCCTGCCTCCAACTTCCTGAGTGGCCTTGGGGATATCCCTCTCCCTCCCAGGGCCACAGCTGTAAGTGTGGGAAAAGAAAGGCGATGAGGAAGTGACCCCTAGAATTCTCTAGAGCAATGTGACATTTCAGGTGTTTAACCTGTGCTCCACACCGTGGGGACCACAGACCCCCCCAGCTGCCCTTCACCACACCCTTTAGCTAGGGAGAGCCTGCTCTGGCCCCAGGTTCCTTCACCTTCCATCCTCCTTAGCATCAAGGCTAAGGCCACTCCGCCTCCCTGGGGATCTCCCACCAGCCAGGGGTCTCCTGCCCAACCCCCAGGAGTCTCCTCCTCTGCCATCCATCCCAGTGGCCCATGGCAGTGTGGCCTCAGCTGCCTTTCTTTCTAGAAACACAGGGAGCACCTGCCGAGTGCAGACCCATTGCTGGGCCAGGGGACCAAGAGACGACCCAGAACCGAGTCCTGCTCCCGAGAGTCTCAGCAGAAGGGCACAGAGACCAGGAAGCCGACCTTCATGGGACAGTGTGATCAGAGCGCAATGGGGCCGCTCAGAGGCCACAACAATGCAGAGAAGGTGCAAGGTCCTGACCAGGGGGCGAGGGTGGTGGCTGGGGGGCTTCCCGGAGAAGGTGACAGCTCTGATGAGATTGGAGAGTGAGCAGGAGTCAAGCGGGCAGGGGCCGGCAGGGGTGAGAAGGGCTTTCTAAGGTCAGCACGTGGCCGTAGGGGAGTGTGCTTTGCTCAGGATAGGATTGTGGGGTGAGTTGTTATGGCCTAGGCAGGGAGCGCTGAGTGGGGGCTGGGGGGCTAGGGGACAGGCAGGGGAGGCTGGGGGCTGATTCCGGAAGGCCTCATAACCCATGAAGGAGCCTGCAGGAACATGCAAGTTACATATGTCTTGAGTCTGAAAGAGGAATTAGGGAAAAGGAGGAGTTGCACCAGTAGACCCGGAGCTCACCCCAAAAGGGTAGAAAATATCCCTCAACAGGTTAAGACCGGGACAAGGAAGGGACCCAAAGAGAACACAGTCTTTTGCATATATTAATCCCACTTAATTCTTCAACCACCCTGGGTGGAGATGGTGAAGGAGACAGACTCAGGTCCAAACTGCCCCGGGGGGGGGGCGGTGTGGAGGGGGGAGGAGCGGCTGCTGTGTGATCTCAGGCAAGATCCTTAATCTCTCTGTGCCTCGGCCTCTTCACCCACAAAAAGAAGAAGAAAATAGCCTTACAGGGCTTCTACGGAAAGGGTCACATTAAGAGACAAATGCAGGCTAGTTTCTGGGCCACAGTGAATGCTTGACAGACGTCAGCCTCTGTTGGTTCCACTTTGCATGTGACAAAACCAGACAAGGCCACGGAGCCACAGCTGACGCCTGCAGGCTGGCAGACGTCAGAAGAGGGCCCACCAGACAGAACGCCTTTGGGGCGTTTGGTTCTAGGACCACAGGCTCTGGGGTGGCCCCAGCCCCTTCAGGCCAGACTTGGCTCCCGGTTTGCTCCCCTGAAGGAAGACCACACTAGAAAGGACAGCATCTATGAGCCCCCCGTTGCTCTCAGGGGGCACGTGGGAACGGTCACCCGGCAGCGTCAGAGAGACGGATGTTCTGGAAACAGCAGGCTCTCAGGACGGGCTTGACGATGCGGCCCTTGTGACCACCCCGCCCGGCCCAGGGCAGCGCCGCAGCTCGACAGCTGCGAGCTGGCGTGGGTTCGAGGCCCGCCCTGTCTGTGATCACAATCACGTGCAGGTTTGGGCCCCGGGGGCTGGCAGCGTACTGGCTACAGGTGCCGGCTCTGGAGCCAAACCGCTGGGGGTTCGTCCCAGCAGCGACACTTGCTGGGTGCGTTACCCTGTGCGGATGCCTCCACCTTCTCATCTGCAGAGACGTGGAAACCAGTCACATCCACTTCACTGGTGTGTTGGGGATGAGGGGGTCCACACACCTGGAGCGTTCACCTGGACCAGCTGAGGACAGAGTGTGCGGCTCCCTCCCGATCCCCTGCCATGCCCTCAGAATGCACCCCTTCCCCCGTGCTCTGCCTTCAGGGCCTAGGGCACACACACCTAGAGCCCCGCTCATGCGGTGGCCTGGAGTCGGTCACTCTCCTCCATCACCTGGGATCCCCAGCTCCAAGCCCAGAAGATTCTGGGAGGAGAGAGCCGAGAGGAGCCCCGACAGCCAGATGGCAGCGGCTGTCTGCGGCAGCCCCCTCTGAGCCCTGAGGATGAAAACAAACCTCCCCGCCACCTCCCCATAAATCCGTTACGTGGGAATAAAACTGCCTGTATCACAGAGCCGTAATAACAGTCCTGTCAACCACAGGGCAACCTGCCTCAGTCACTGCTGGGATTCAACCAGCATTTGGCAGGAAAAAAATTCACCTACGGGAAAGGACACTGAGCTGCACCAGAGAACGCCACTCCCACCAATAATACGAATAACTCGTTACATTAATTAGTCACTAAACGTACTGAGTATTTCCTGAATTCCAGGCACTGGATGCACTGCCCCATTTAATCCTCTCTCTTCCTCTGTGGTTTCTATTATTACGCCCATTTTCCCAATGAGGACACTGAGGCAGGAGGGCTGAAATGATGTGGCCACACAGTCAGCAGCTGGCCAGCCTAGGCATTTAACCAGCATGCTGTGTTGCTTCCCACAGCCCCAAGTTCAAATCCCGAGTCTTCCCTTTACTGTTGGGAAACCAGGGGGCAGGGCCCACTTCTCTGATTTTCAGTTTTCCCTGTCAGATAAGTTGAGAGTCGAACAACGTACCTGGGATGGGCACTACTCCCCCCTCCCCCTTCCTGCGTTGCCCTAGAACTCTGACCCTATCAAGGAAGCAACAGAGCAACCCCCGGAGATGTAGTAGTCTGGGCCAAGCCTGTTCCCCTCTGCCTGGGACGTGGGTAGTCTGGGCCAGTTCTGGCCAATGGACATGATGGAGGACATCTGCTGGTGGATGCTGGGAGTGATTCTGCCCTCAGAGAAAAAAGAGGCATAGGCATAGGGTGAGAAGGGCCTTCTGCCTGCCCGCCCTGCTTCCACTCTGCTTTGGACACGGCTATGATGGCAGGAGCCGTAGCTGCCATTGTGCAGCTGGGAAGCAAAAAGCCAAAGACAAAAGCCAACAAGAGGAAGGACAGACTTACCACCAAACTATACGTGGGGCCTCCTAGCCCCACACTCCTCAAGGTTTCCAGTAGCCTGGACATTCAGCCCCGGGCAGGGTGGATATAGGCACGATGACTCCTTCATGGACCTCAGATCTTATGTCACCTTCTCCATGAGGCCCTCCCTCCCCCTCCCTAGAATTAGCCCACCCATATACTGCCCCTATACCCTTTTCTATATACTATATATTACTTATTGTAACACACACACACGCACACACACGAACGTAAGCGTTTCCAGGCGGTCATCCTTGGCTAGTTGCCGCTATACTCCCAATACTCAGAACAGTTTTGGCCCACCGTAGGTACTCAGTAAACGTTTCAGGGTAAGAAGATAGGAAAGGTACGCAGCTCCTAGCTGGCACTTGAAACATGACGGCTGTCACAGGAAGGAACGACTATGCCCTAGGCATCCAGGCACTGCGCTCCGCACTTCCGTACCCGAGTACTAAGCCCTCAAACAGTCCCCGTGGCCGCCAGGACTACCCCCGTACTGCGGACAGGGAAACTTACTAGACCAGCCCGAGGGCGCGTGGCTTGTCTGAGGTCACACGGTCAGGAAGTTCAGGAACCAGGCTTCAAACCCAGGCCCAAAGTCCCTGCTCCCTCTGTACCAGGTTGGGCCTCAGCCCAAGCCAAGGGGCAGGGCACCTCTTGTCCCAGTGGCTGGTGAAGTGAGTCTGGGGGAGCGGCCACTGCTGCAGCGGGGTCTGGTCACTCAGCCTGGAGTGGGGGCCGAGGGCCGAAGACACCGTGATGGCACAGGACTTGCCCATTTGCTCGGGGACTAATGACCCAGGTGGGTGACACCTGGGCCTTGCCATCGGCTGTTCCTGCTGTTCCTGCCAGGACTCCTGGTGCAGGACTGAGGGGGGAGTGCCTTCTGGCCAGAGGGGGCCTCTCCTAAGGCTGTACGCAGGCCAGGCCTGCAGAGCCAGAGCCAGAGGACACCCGAGGAGGTGCGGGGGATGGGCACGGGGGAGATGGCACTTTCCTCTCAGTCCCCTCCAGAAGGTAAGGAGGAAGGGACTTAGGATCTGAGGACAACTTGGCCCCACCACTCAGAGGCTGTGTGGCCTGGAGCAATTCATTCAGCCTTTCTGCACCTCCACTTTCTCATCCGGAAAACGGCACTACTGCTATGATCTGCAAATTCCCTACAGATCTGGCTTCAGAGTCGAACGATTTCATGAAACTGCACTGAAGTCTGAGAAGGTCAGAGCAGGGGTGAGCCGCTGGGAGTCTGGGTTCTCTCGCTCTGGCTGCTGCGTGCGTCACCCAGCTCATAACCTCTCTCCAGAACAAGAGGGTGACTACATACGTGTGGCCTGTGGAAACAGCAGAAGCAGAAGAGCCTCTTCTGAAAGCCCTTCTCCGTTTCCGTGGGGTGTGCTGCACGTACCCCCCGCCCCCCCGAGCGACTGTCTCTTCGAACTAAGAACCCAAGAACAGGTGTCTGGGCCCCGCAGCTCAGAATCAACGGCAGGTTGGCGGGGAGACGCGCCAGCCTCAGAGTAGGACCTAGAAACACGACGCTCATCCCCTCCGCCCCGAAGACGGCCCGCAACCCACCTCGCTCTCCCTCCCTTCTGCCCTGCTACATCCCAGCCCTGCGAGCCGCTTCAAGCCACGTGAAAGAATGAGCTCACCCCCTGCACCCCTGACTCTGAACACCCACACGGGGAGGAGGCCCACAGAGTGCAGGAACCTTCCCCCAAGATCTATTTCCCACCTTCGAGGTTCATCTTCTAGAACCGGAAACATGATGGGCTCCAGGGGCTCTTTTCTGTTTTTCTCTTTACTGCAACCAGTCCACTTCCCTTGAAGGGGGGCCCATAGCACCCCTTTTTCTTCCTGCTCTCGTGAAGGTCTTTGCAGACCCAGAATCGATGTCACCCTTGTTCCCCTGCCAGCCAGGAGGACACTCAATGACTCCCTGCTGCCAACAGGAAAATGTCTCTGGGGCACACATACTCCCAGCCTGCCACCCCGCCCCACACTCTGTGTCCCAACTGTAACTCTCACATGACACCAATGGCGGGGGAGGGGGGGGACTAGAATCCATCTAGTTCTTTCTAACCTCCCTCCCACTGCCACACCTTTCCCACTGCCTGGACCACTATTCCTGTCACTGCCATGTAGCCAAACTCCAAAGGCTATCTCCTCCAGGAAGCCTTCCTAAATCTCTAGCTGGCAGGAGGTCCCTCCTCCGCACACCACAGCACCCTCCCGGTCCCTTTTACAGAGCATGCATCCCATCAGACCTTGGGACACCTTAGCTTGCCTCCTCTGGGCTCCTCACGCTGGGGGCGGGGGCAGCACAGGGTGATGTCAGGACAGAGGACTGGGAAAGAGAGATCTGGCCCTGCCCCTGAACTCCACCCCTCCCATCTGGGTGCCATATGGCACCGCCATTGCTATGCTGAGGCACCAAGGTCTGACGGGAAGATGGGGGAAGACCTGCCCCAGCTCACAGCCATTAGAGCATGGCTACAAACAAACAGACCAAAAAAAAAAAAAACCCCCCCAAAAAAAACCAACAAAAAAAAACCCTCAGAAAATACCAAGTGTTGACAAGGCTGTGGGGAAACCGGAACCTCTGTACTCTGGCTGGTGCAGCCACTGTGGGAAAACAGGATGGAGCTTCCTGAAAGCATTAAAAATACAATCACCATATGCTCCAGCCGCAGGCTTTCTGGGTGCTTCCCCGCAAGGACTGACTCCGAGAAACACTGCACAGCCACGAACAGCAGCTTTATCCACAAGAGCCAAGAGGACGATACCCGGGTGAACAAAATGCGGACCCTCCGGAAAGTGGACCGTTATCGGCCTTAAAAAGGGCAGAAATCTCATCACGTGCTACAACCGGGATGAGCGCGGGGGTCCTGAAGGCAAAGTGAAATAAATGAGTGAGAAAAAAGACAAGACACCATCTCTCTCCTCGCGCGAGGTGCCCGGAGGGGTCTGATTCCGAGACACGCAGTGCACCGGTGGCCGGCAGGGACTGGAGAGAGGAAGGCAAAGGTGGAGATGTGGTCACACAGCAGTGAGCACACACTTCATGCCCCTGAACTTGGTACCACTTACGGTGATGAAGAAGATACAAGATATGTGATGTGTGTTTTGCCACAATTTAAAAGAAAACCCAGCGCCCTGGGATTCTACCTCCCTGCCCCTAAGCCGTTGTGTTTCCCAGGGGAGAGGGCCTGGTAGGCTCCGTCCCATCAGCCCCAGCTAACCAGGAGAGAACCCCCAAGAGGAAGGCCTGATACCTGCTGGACTCAGATGAACGTCACCTCCCTTGTGGGTGAAGGAGAGGTGACAGAGACAGGGAATGTGGCTCTCCTCCCTGGGCACATGGTGGCAGCTGTTCACACACCCACAACAATGCCAACTGGGGAAACAGATGGCCATATCCTCCTCTTTGACTTTGCAAAGAACAGTGTGTGAGGGTCAGATCACACAGGACCTGGATTCCCACCCACCAAGCATTCAGTGAGCTGCTACCACGCCCCAGGCTGTTGGCAAGGAGTTTTGTTTTGATTCAGGCATTCACGTAATAAGTACTGAGCGCCTCTGCTGTGCCAGGCACTGATCCAGGCACTGTGAGTGTACCAGCGCCCAGAACCGACATCCGTACTGCCGCGACATGAACACAGTGGTGGGGAAAGCAGCCCCCACCACCGTCTCCATCTTGCACAGGACACCGAGGATACCGAGGCTCAGAGCAGTTATGCGACTTGTCCAAGGTCACACAGCTGGCAAGCGGCAGAGCCAGGACTTGAACCCAGGCAGCCTGGCTCTGGTGTCTTACCCTCCTGGTCGTACTGACGCTCTCCCCCGTGTAAACCACCCCCCGACGAGTGTGTTCCAGGTCACTGTAGCTGTGGAGGCTGAGAAGCACTCGGGATTGGGAGCCCGGAGCGATGTTCCCTGCTGCCCCCTGTGCCTCTTTGTCTCTGAGGACGTGACTGTAACCCGAGAGCAGATGGGTCTGACTCCCAGAGAGTTACGTCTGTTCTTGCCTTCTGTTCCTTCCTTCGCCCTCACAGGACCGCACTTGAGCGCGGAGAACGGTGTTATCAGGGGCGGCTGCGATGCTAGAAGCAGCTTTAGGGGACAGTGTCCAGTGCTTGTTCCAAGGCTCTTAGCGACATGTGGGATTTTCACAACCTGCTACCGCCCTGGGCACTCTGTGTCTAGAAGGTGTGCGTCCACTGGGGTTGGGCTAGGGGTGCTGAAGGTTGGCACGGGAAGTTTGGGAGTCTGGCCGCAGTGATCTGGAATAACAGACAATTCCAGGACTCCAGGGAGAAGAGAGTCAGGGCCTGCCGAGCTCTGGGTCCAGGGAACAGAAGGGCAGGTCCCAGAGAGATTTCCCCACAGCCCTCACAATAGGAAATGGGGAGGTTTCCAGGCTGCATCCAGGCAAGAAGAAGAACAGGAGGGAGGGAAGGGGCTCGTCTGGAGCTGTGAGATCTGTGAAGGCCACTCTGGTGTGGTCCAGGGTGTTTCCTGCCTCCTGAGGTCTCTGATCCTCCCTGGAGCACAATTCCCTAAGTCTCTACCTTCTGTGTTCCTACATAAGTTATTCTAAGATTCCTAGAGGGCACCTAATCTCCTCCCGTCCCTCCCCGCTACTCAATTCCAGCAACAGGGCCCTTCTTGCTAAGCTTTGAGGATGTGAACTGGTTCTTACCTCAGGGCCTTTGCACATGCTATCCTTGCTGCCTGGGATTTTCAGCCCCCAGCGTACATGGCAGGTCCTTCTTCCTTCCCAAGTCTCAGCTCAGAAGTCACCTCCTCAGCGAGGCCCTCCCTGACCACCTCATCTGAAGCAGAGCCTCCCTCTCTGTCACTCTCCACCCCTCTGTCTCCGGATTTTACTTCCTTCCATCACTCTTCACCACCTTAATGATCTTGCTCACCCTTGCTCCTTTCTGGATTATGGTCTCACTCCTCCCCTGAACTCCAAACTCACTGGAAGCTTCTCCACAGCAGGGCCCCGTCTCTCCTGTCCACTTCTCTACCCCTCCCTCCTATCACAGCATGAAGCACGTCGCAGGTGTTCACTAAGTACTGAGTATGGGGTGACCGTACTCAGTGGAATGGGTCTTAGTTGCTACAGTGCCCTGAGTCTCTCTTGGATTCCTGTGCTTTGAAATGTGGATGACAGCTAAGCCGGCTGGGTGGCCTTGAGGATTCACTGAGGTGCTGAAGCCCAGTGCCCAGCACCCATCAGCACCATGCCCAACACAGGAAAGGGGCTCAAGGGAAAGATAAAGCCAGTTCCCTGCCCAGTCCTGGAAGGTTGGCCTTGAAAATGACTTCATGCCTCAGGCAGCCTTGCTGGCTCAAGATTGCTATGCAGCACGGATCACCTGGTAGAGAGGAGGTTCGAGCCCACCCCTGCCCACCCAGCGCTGCCACCACAAAGCTGCCCGGGCAGCTCGGGAGGTGGGGGTCTACCACTGGGCACCCCCATAGCGGCTTCTCGCCCTCCCCAAAGCACATTAAATGGAGGGGTGGTCTCATGGGCGGGAAAGGAGGGCTGAGCAAGAGTCTCCAGAGGGCAGGCCTTGGCCCAAAACCCCAAGCCACATGGCCTCTGGGCTGTGGGTATCCAGTTCCTAAAACATCTGGAGAGCCGAGTCAGGACTCACATTCCTGGTCTCCTAGCAACCACGGGGTGCGAGGCAAACAGCACCCACTGTGATGCTCAAAAACTCAGGGGAATCATCTCCTGTCTTTTTGTTTTTTAATTGTAACAGTCATGCTATGAGGGGAGGAGGGCTTCGATGCCCCTGCCCCCGTCTTCGGGTGACCACACCCCATGGCGCTTGTGGGCCACACGCCTGCCCCTGGAAAGAGCCAGAGAGCTGACACGGGGGAAATCCCTTTCCCCTGGGAGGCGCACCCTGAGCTCCCCGCTCCACTTTGGGTCTGGAACTGCTCACACCCTGTCAGTTCTCACTTGGTACAAGGGGACCAGTACCAGTGCCTGCTGCTGACATGCTGAGACACACAGCCGCAGAGGGTTCCCTCGGAGCCCGCGGCTGGGCAGCTTCGTGCAGCCATGCCCCTGGGTCCCGACCACTGAGAAGCTAAATCATGCTGGATCTAAAGCAGGGCTCTGAGCGCTCTCTCCTCCCTTTTCCACTCCAGGGGCTATAATGGGGAACTGGTGGGGTCACAGCTTCAAGCGTCAGAAGGGGCAGGAGCCCAGGGGATGACGACGGGGGGCGAGGGTGGGTCCCACAATAAGACGGGGAGCAGAGCTGCCCTGCCCCCTCTGTTTGGTGTTAGAGAGAAATAAATGATCTAAGTCACAGTCTTTGGGCTCTTTGGGGGCAGGATCTTAGCCTGTATCAGAATGTACATCACATGGGTCAGAAAGAGAAGAAGACAAGTTCAATCCCTTCAGTAGGGCCTTGAGAGGAAAACAGAGCCCCAAAAGAACCAAGCCCCTTCGTCCAGCCTCTAAGAAGCGTACCCGTTCTGGGTCTGGCAGGGAGAATGGGGTCTCAGGGGACCAGCCTCCCCCACCAGCCCTCTGCCCCTGGCCGGCTCACCTTCTTCTCGTCCCCGCCTTGCAGGAGATTCAGGGCGCTCCTCGAGTCCCCCTCACGCTGCTTCAGGGTGCTGCCGTGGCTCGGGGGCAGGCCTGAGGGCGGGGAGATGCTGCGGCCCTGCGGGTCCACCCAGGTATAGATGTGGCTGGTGACGTATCCCCCAGGGATGCGCCCCGTGGAGTACACAGACAGCACCAGCTTCTTCGAGCCCTTCAGAGCCTAGAGAGAGAGAGAGAGGGACACAGGGTTAGCAGGAAGGGGGCAGCGAGGGACACCCCTCCCAGTACCCGGAACTTACTCCTTTCAGGACCCCACACTGGGAGCTGGGGGGGCCAGCCCCTGAATTACCAACCTCCCTCCACCCCCCCCCCCCAGGCTCTTTTCTCTCTAGCCCTCAATTTTTGTCCTACGGAAACAAGGACAACCGTCCTACCCCATCCTGAAGTGGTCCAAACGTAAGAAACACGATCACTCAGCATAACTGTGCAGAGCAGAGTGAACACAGCAGGCCCAAGACAGCATCCTTAGGAAGGCCTGCTCGGCTGGCACTGGGAACCTAGATTCTGAGTGCCCCTCTCGTTCCCGAACCTAGCTCACCGCATCCACGCGCCTCGTGCAAGCTATGCGGGGGTCCCGAATGTGGGTCCAGGCAGAGAGGACCTATGTGACCAGACCCCAGTAAAAACCCTGGCACTGACTCCCCAATGAGCATCCCGGGTGGACATCTCCCAGCTCATCCTGGGCTCATCCTGCGGCAAAGGGAGACTCAGAGGCTTGTGCCTGCTTTCCTACAGACTTTGCCCCCTGAGCCTGTTCCCTGTGCTCATTTTGCTGTGTATCCTTTCGTTATCATAAATTTCTCTCTCTCTCTCTCTCTTTTTTTTTTAAGATTTTATTTATTTGAGAGACAGAGCGTGAGAGCACAAGGGGCGGGCGGGGGGTGGCGGTGGAGAAGGATCGGGGAAAGCAGGCTTCCCGCTGAGCAAGGAGCCCGATGCGGGACTCGATCCCAGGACCCTGGGATCATGATCTGAGCCGAAGGCAGACGCTCACCCAACTGAGCCACTCAGACGCCCCTCGCTGTCATCAACCTGAGCCACAAGTAAAACCATACGTTGAACCTGTGAGCCCTCGCAGAAGCTGGGGGTGGTCTCCGTGACCCCAACAAGAGAGTCAAGAGATGAAATGATTGATAATGATAGCCAGAGAGTGACAAAGAGCCTGCCTGTGTCGGACACTCTGCTCCGTACCCGGCACGCTTTGCCTCCTCCTGAAATCCTCACGGAATCCGATCTTGTCGGGAGAGAGGTCCATTCCTCAGATGAAGAAATAGAGGCCCATCGCCTGCCTTCACGCTGAGAGTTAGGGGTTCCTTTTCCACAGCAACTAATTTTGAGTGTAGACCCCACCTTCATTCTACGTCTCCCAGCCTGGGGATGGAAGCACCAGGAAGAGAGGAGAGCCCACGCTGTCCACCCGGGGTGGACGCCGAGACTGGCTGTACTGCTTTCCTATGGGGCACCTGGAGCTGAAATAATGCTGTTTATCGAGGGACAGTCACTTAGCGGGAGGATTAACAGCCAACCCTGCAACTGGGGGAGGCTAGAGCCTGCTCACACGAGGCTCACGCTGCTGTTAAAATCACATTTGTAAATGATGATGAGCGTACGTCATGCCGTGGATCCGTGATACGCTGTACTGTGCAGGGGGTGCCAAAGGATCCCCATCCTATCTTAAGGGATGACCTCAGTGATGCAGAGATAAAAATACACAGGAGAAACAAAACAAAGCCGAGGAGTGATGCGCCAACACACCAACAGTGTCTCTCTGGGTAGGATTATGGGTGATTATTGTTTGTTCTTCCTTTTCCTCAATACTTTCCAAACGTTCCAGAATGACAATACACTGCTTTTGATCTCAGAAAATAAGAGTATGCCTCAAAAAGGGGAGTATCTAGCTCTCTGACTCCCCCAAGCTTGCCTGGATGTGCCCTAGGCTGCATTCTCCTGATTCCCCAGTACTCTGGAAAGACAAAAGGGGCCAAGGGAAGAGCTTTCGTCCACAGTGGACATCGCCCGGCTGGACTGAACCTCTCCCGGAGGAGGCAGGGTAAGCTGGGAGCTGCCCGGGCCCCTCAAGTCCACAGCTAAATGCCAGTTCCCTTCAACAGACGAATGGATAAAGAAGACACAGTCCATATATACAATGGAATATTACTCAGCCATCAGAAAGGATGAATACCCAACTTTTGCATCAACATGGGCGGGACTGGAGGAGATTATGCTGAGTGAAATAAGTCAAGCAGAGAGAGTCAATTATACGGTTTCACTTATTTGTGGAACATAAGGGATAACATGGAGGACATTAGGAGAAGGAAAGAAAAAGTGAATTGGGGGAAATCAGAGGGGGAGATGAACCATGAGAGACTGTGGACTCTGAGAAAGCAAACTGAGGGCTTTAGAGGGGAGGGGGGTGGGGGATGGGTCAGCCCGTGATGGGTACTAAGGAGGGCACAGATTGCACGGAGGCCTGGGTGTTCTACGCAAACAATGAACCATGGAACACTGCATCAAAAACTAATGATGTACTGTATGGTGACTAACATCATAAAAAATAATAAATCAATAAATCAATAAATGCCAGTCCCTGGTGGAGGGATAATGAGAATATGGCAGCT
The DNA here is from genome assembly GCA_004024625.1 of Mellivora capensis. Lineage (NCBI taxonomy): Eukaryota > Metazoa > Chordata > Mammalia > Carnivora > Mustelidae > Mellivora > Mellivora capensis. Next base: position 87,917 of record PISX010003120.1, on the reverse strand, counting down.
CTCCAAAAGTCTGCTTTTACAAAGCATTTCCGAGAAGACGAGCAGGGATAGATTTGGCGCTCCTTCAGCAAGTCCCTGGGATTCCCCCCGATAGGACAGATGGGAAGGTAGAACCTGTGCGAAGTTTGGGGGGCAGGATGGAGAGGCCAAGGAGCAAGCAGACCTCTAGGGGAGGAAACAGGGAAGGGGCTCACAGGGCAGCAGCTGCCTCAGCAGAAACCTGTGAGGTCCCCGTGCCTTCCTGACCCCTCAGGATTCCTGACCCCGTCCAGGATTCCCTCCTCAGTGAGGGCACTGCTGGCTGGAGGCCCGGCCCACTGGCCTGCTTCCTCCCTGCTCCCTCCCTCGAGAGACTGTGAGCCCGAGCCCCGCCATCCACAGGAACAGAGGAAAGAACAGAAACGGTGCATGGAGGCCGAATCGCATTTGAGTCGTACTTCTGTCCCCTGAGTCGTGAGTCCCGGGGCCAGCGCTTCCCGTCTCAAAGCAGCACCGTGAAACATTACCCACTTCCCAAGGCGGTGGGGATTCCAGGAGACCATGCAGGAGGCCCAGGGCCTTTGCACACAGTAGGAGCTCAGCCCACTTCCCTGGGCATCTGCACTGAGAAGGGAAACCAGGTGCAGAAAAGCCCGTCCCAGGAGTTACACAAGCAGGCGGCCGGCGGAGAGCACGGTTTGTATTCTGCATTGTATTCTGCACCGTTGGCTGCAGTGCAAGTCTCTTGGTCGGGTCTATAAATAGGCAGGCAGCAACCTTGAGAATGGAGAGGAGGTTAGCGCCTCTGGTGAGAAGACCGGACAGCGGGAACGGGGAGGGCCTGGGAGGTCACCGAGTCTCCCGTGCCTCTGGTGTCTTACAGAAGGGGACCCTGGGAGCCCAACATGGGACAGAGAGGGAACGAGTACAGAAAACACAGCCAAGGACACACAGGAGGCCAGCCCCGGGTAGCCCCCTCCACCCCGTGCACCTCGGTTCCCCCACCACAAGACTGAGGGGCCAGAAAATATGATGGCCACTCAAGCGAAGACCCTTCCAGAACCTCCGATTGTTGGCCTTTTTGGTCAATGTGGGCTTCCAGGGGGATCTTGGAGAGCAAGAACTTCCTTCTCCAAAACTGAACAAGCCCAAGACTCCCGAAACATCGCTTGGCACCCCAGAGCGGGCTCTCAGGATACCGCCTGGTCCGGGGCTGAGAGACGCAGCCCCGACGGCTCCACCCACTGCCCTTTTCAACCACGACGTGTGTGTCACACGTCATGCAGGGAAGGCAAGGAGACGAGGGCGGTCTAAGAAGCTGGTTTCTGTCTTCTCACTGCCTTTCTGTCTCTGTTTTTTTTTTCACACAGCCACTTGCTTGTGTGAACTGAGAAGAGAACTCCAAAGGCGAGCCGGCCGGTGCCCTCAGCCCCGCACACGCGCGGCCACCCCCAGGCCCGGGCGCCGACTGGGCCTCGGCCGCACCCGGCCACTCGGTCCTCAGAAGAACCAGCAGCTTCTCTGGCCGGAGCAAACCTCTGCAGACCACGCAGCTCAGGCAGCAGAGGAGACTAGAAGGAACTCCGGCCGGGAGACAGAGGCCCAGGCATGGCCCTGGTGCTGGGTGGCCCGGGGCCATGTCCTCCTCTGGCGGGGGTCTCAGTTTTGCCAACGGGCAGCGAGCAACTTGAACTCACTAACAGCTGAGGTCCTGCCCCACGAGGCAACTTCATTTTCCTCTGGTTGGTGGCTCCATCTAGAAGGAAAGGCTGTATTTACCCATGACAGTCATCAGATCGGGGGCTTTGGGATACACAGGGACTGAGTCCAGGCAGCCCTCAGGGAGTGAGTCCTCAAGACTGTGTGGGCTGAGGCTGCTGCCAAGGTCCTCAAACCAGAACCTGAGCCTGGGGGCTCCGAGGCTCCCTGCCAGCTGGAAGGATCAACACCGGGGCAGACGGAGCATCGGAGGTGTGGGAGGTGTGGTAACCATGGGCAGCGGGGGACCTCCCAAGGGACCCGAGGGCTGGGGAGACCGATGAATGTCGGTCTCCAGTGTGGCTCTGTTCTTCGCAGGCAGCTGTCCGTGGTCGGAAAACCACACGCAACACCCACCTTAAAGCAACGTGCTCTGCCTGTGCAGGTTGCTGACTGTCACCCGAGCCTGTCTCCCAACGCGGCAACCCGCACCAGGCTCCTGAACCGACTGCTCTTGGCTGTGCCACCTCACACAGGTTACTGACCCTCTCTGATCACCTGTTTCTTTCCTGTAAAATGAACTCTAGGTAGAGGGGCCCTCTATGGCACAGTGCGTGTCCCCAGAGAATTCAGGGAGCTGTGGCTAAAAAGGAAACAACGTGAGATCTAGGGAGAGACCACTACAGGCGGAGTGGTCATCAGAGCACGCACTCCCACGCTTGTTATCGTGTGTTTGCTGGTGAGACTTGACCCAGGGCTTGTGTGCGTTCACGGAGTCAGATCCTCGTGGTCTGGCCAGGCAGACGGCACGGCTCAGATACCATCCATCAGCAGACGACTGCTGGGGGCGGCATGTTGTGATTATGGAAATGTAAATTATATGTGTATGTCTTCAAAGTTAATAACTTGCTCTTTGGATTAATGTTCTCAGGAGACAAATTTGCCTCACTCAGCTCTTCAGAGCCGACTATCAAGCCCCCAAATCACAGTCCAGGCGGCAGGATCCTCCGCTCAGCAGAGGACAGAGAAAGCGATGGGAGACAGCCGCAGTGGAAAGGGGACCGGGTGTTGTGTGTTCACACGGGAGACGCACACACGCTTCTATGTTCAAGAACATGCACCAAAGTGCGAGTGCGAAGTGCACCACAAGGTCACGGGACCATCAGACTACTGTCCTCGGGGTACGCACAAAGGATGCATTCCGGAAACATCTCAAAGAAGGGCACCTCGTGGTGACTCAGCCAGCCTATTTCAGGGCACAGGCCTGCAGAGTCGAGTTTTCTCTCCTCAGGAACGGAGATGCTCAACCTCAGGAAGGGGAGCCTGTCTAAGACCCAGGTTCAAGTTACTGATCAGGAAGAGAGGAAGGGAAGATGTGCGCCTGCTTTTCCTGATCCCACCCTGACCCCCACCTTGCCCGGTGGGATCTTCGTGTTCAGACTCACCGGGCACCAATCCTGACTCTGTTGACTTGCTGTGTGACACAGCAAATTACCCTACCTCTCTGTGCCTGTTTCTGCATTTAAAATGCCACTGTTGAAAGCATCATTAAGATAACATGGGGCCTGGCTGGCTCAGATGGAGAAGTGTGCAACTCTTGATCTCGGGGTCATGAGTTTGAGCCCTGTGTTGGGTGTAGAGATTACTCAAAACTCAAAGAGGAAAAAAAAAAAAAAGGGTAATGTAGACTGCCAATACGTAGTATATAGCACCCAGCACATAGTAGTACTAAATGTGAATTTCCTTCCTGAGTCTACCAGCTCCTTCTCCCAAACCCAAGCCCCAGAATTCTCTAAAGCTCTTATCTACATGGACACAAACACAGAGGTAGCTCTAGCCTCTCTCTTACAGCTTTCCTCAGCTTCAAAAACATCCTTTCTTCCTTTAATCCACACTTCCTCACATCTGCCCTGCCTTTGACATTCAGCCCATTCCCACCACCTCCAGAGAGCCTTCCTGGATTGCAACGGACTCTCCATGTCCAAGAGCACCCAGCACACTTCTGTATTTTCACTGCCACCTATACTAAAGTCCCTGTGTCAGCTTCATACATCCTGTCTCTAGGACTCCAAGTTATGTTCCTTGAGGCACACCGCATGTTCTGTTTTCTTTATAACCTCTTCCAACAAGATATTTATTGAGCTTTCTAAATGCTAGGCAGCCCCCAGGGAATCTGTTCAAATGAAGCCGCAGAAAGATCAGGGCCCTACACTAGGGCTCAGGCAGCCTTAGGTCAGCACCCTAACTCCACAGTCACGGGAGCACACACACCTCAGGCACACATGGGATTTAGCAAGAGAAGCAAAAGAGTGGCCCGGAGCTACAGCTCTGGAGCCCAGCTACCGAGGCTCCCGTGCCAGCTCCGCCACAGGTGGGTTGTGAGGATTAAATTAGTTTATCTGCATAAAGCGTTTAAATGCCTAGAGCACAGGTAGGAGCTGCAAAAAGGTTAGGTCTGATTATGATAGGGTCTCAACCCACCATCCATCATAACCACTGTCTGTCCTTCTAGAATGTTCTGTGCATTTTATAAATACGTGGAAGCCCACATACAAAAATACTGTTGTCTGATATTTTCATAAATTGACTTACACTTAACATTTTCATCACCGTATTTTTTTCCAGCTAAAAAGATGTATTTTGGCGATCTTTGCCCACCAGTTCAATGACAGTAAGTAAGCTCATCTCTTTGTGTGCTAATGGCGCTCGCTCTTCCTGGCAGAGAAACACCACCACTGAATTCCCACTCCTCTGTTGTTGGGGATTTAGATGGTTCTTGAGTTTTGCCCACTGTAAACAAAGCTACGATAACATACTTTTTTGTGCATCTTGAAGCACACGTGTGTCTAATTCTCTAGATCAGAGATAAGTGGAATTCCTGAGGCAGCGGGCAAATGCATCTTTTTTCATAACGACCCCTGTCCCTCCCTGTTGTAGTTCCTAAATTCACCTGCAGGGGGAAGCACTCTGACATCTGTGCTTCTGGAGGACAGGACCTCCCTCCTCCATAGCACTTTTTCTCAAAGGCCTTTTCCCAAAGCAAGGTTCTCACTCTGGTGCAGGGAATCCACCGTCCTTTATGCTTTCTTCCACAAGCTCCAGAAATCTCCTAGTTAAAGGCAAACCTTGGCTCTATTTTCCAACTGCAAACTAGAGAACTGCAAACCACCAAAATAAAAAGGTACCATAGAGTAAGGATCCCCCTCAGGAGTTTCTCAGGGTAAAGGTACATTCACTAGAAAGCCATTCCCCAAGTTCTATCTCTTCCTGGCCAGGAGACCGTAGACAAGTTTCCTCAGCTTTATCTCCTATTAAATGGGGCTACTGATGCCTCCTCTTTCGGAGGTACTGTGGGGACAAAATGAGGACTGATGAAATAATGTACACAGAGCGTCTTGCACTCAGTAGGGTGCATAGCCGGTGCCCAGCACTTGGTGGCTAATATTATTGGTAACAGTAGAATTACAGGGATGACCTCACATCACCCAGATGAGGAAAGAGACTCTAGGTGGTCGTGTGTCTTACGAAAGGTCAGAAAGAGGGTAGGAGGCAGGGCTTGGATTTGAATCTCGGACATTCAAAACTCGTGCTTCTTTCATTAGCACTGAAAGGGGGTTCAGATACCCAAGGGCAACCCTCTGTCTTGGCCTCACAAGATGGACAAAGTGAGGGTCTGAAAAGGGGACGTGGGACTTACAGACCATAAACAAGTGAGAGCCCCCAAACTCTTGAACCCCGAGCTGGTGCTAGGTACAGCCACATAGGCTAGAAAGATCCTCCCCATTCAGCCCCACTTGGAGGGAGGACAGAAGTTAATGGTGTGGACTCTCTGCCGCTGGGGCGTATTTTAATGTCATGACAAAGTAAAGCCCTAATTAGCCCTGTCTTCAGAGCTCCTTTCCCCTACATCACATTTTTATCTATGTTAATTACCTCTTACAGGGACCACTAACTGCAACAGCTTCCCGGCCTCTGAAATCAGTCTCTGTGTTGTAGCTACGACATCCTTTTAAAATGCAAGCGGAGGGGCGCCTGGGTGGCTCTGTGGGTTAAAGCGGTGGGCTCAGGCCCTGATCTCAGGGTCGGGGGATGGAGCCCCCGCATCGGGCTCTCTGCTCAGTGGGGAGCCTGTTTCTCTCTCTCTCTCTCTCTGCCTGCCTCTCCGCCTACTTTTGATATCTCTCTCTCTCTCTGTCAAATAAATAAATAAAATCTAAAAAATAAAAAATAAAATGCAAGTGGACCCTGTCCCCTCCCTGCCCAAATGCTCCCACTGCTTCTGATGTAAAATGCAAATTCCTTGCAGTGTGTCTCCGGCCTGTGTGGCTGGACTTGCTGCCTGGCCAGCCACATCGCCTGCCCCTGCCACTGGCCTTTCTTATAGTATCAAATGCTCCAAGTTATTTGCACGTGCTGCTCCATATCTCTGAAAATCCATATCTCAACATACGTGTACAGTGATTATTTTATTTATATCCTTCTTGGCAGATAGAGAAGTCAGGGAATTCTGTTTTGGTCACAGATGTGTCAATCGTGTATGATTCCACATAAGATGAAAGACAATGAAGAAATGCAATGAAGAAAATGCAAAAGAAATGCAAAAGTTGCCTTCCTCCTGAAGCTGGTTGCCTTCCTTTTAAAACTGACTGCCAATGAAGAATTTTACCTCTTCTGAAATACCAATGAATTCTCTAGTAGAATCTGAACAATGCATGAATTTCCCTTTTTCCCTTGCTTGCTAGGAAGCTCACAACTCCACTTAAATATGAAATATTATTCCCATTAAAGGCAACACACACATTCACACACTTTCCAATATGGTTTCTGAGCTCTGTGCCTTTTTCATGATGTCCTTTCTAAGTTAAGTCACTCAATCATTTCTGAAGTAGGGAAAAATATTAATCACAAATATATTAACAAGTAAGTAAATGCGGGATACGTAGAGTTCAAAGAGGATGTTAAATCACACCAATCGTATAGGAAAACAACTGTCAAGTGAATGAATGAATGCTGAAGTACATCTCAGATCAGACACCTTATACATGGACTTGGATGCAGAGAGATTTTTCACAGATGCTTGGGCAATAACTCTGCTTTCTCATCCTATTCTCTCCTTCCACTCCCCGGACATACTTTACTGCTGCTGACTTTGGTCTAAGAATCATGTCATTTAAAAACATTCCCTACATAAAAGTCCCAAAAGTGTTAGTTTACATTCCAATGGAACGCTGACATACACAGGTAGCGGTACGCTGAGAAGTCACTGTGTCTCAAAGAACAGTGGCTTCACGTTGATGTCCCTGACAGCTGTGCGCCGGTCATGAGGCAAGGATCTGCGGCAAAGCTGGCCACCATGTGGCCACCCGCTCTGGCTCTCTGTGGCCACCTCACCTCTTTAAGTGGCTACAAGCTCATGGAAATCAATTTAGACCGCAGAGCAGCCCCCTTCCCCAAGATGCAGCCCAACGTATGCATGAAGCAAAAATAAACAGAAGCAGGTGATCCAACCATGGAGGAATGTGAAAGCACAGAAATAAGGATCCGGGGATAGGGCCGAGAAAGGACAGCTCGTTAGGAGTGTGGAGTAATCAACATCTTCTTTCCCCTCTTGAGTTTTTCTTTTAACGTTGTTTCAATTTGCCTTTAATTGGAGCCTTACAAAGTAGATTTCAAAAAAATCAACTCTGCATTCTCTCCACTGTCCTTTCTTTATGAGTTTGACCTTCTCCAAAGGGCTCAGTGTGAAGAAGGAAGCCTTTGCTCCAGGGCTAGGAACACCAGGATCCCAGAGCCTGGAACAGGGACCTGACATTTTAAAGCCCCTGATTTCTGGTATCTTTGCTCCTAAACGTCTCTGTGACTTAAGGCTGTGTGAAAAGGAAAAACACGAAGGATCAAAGAGAGAAAGAAAATGTTGTCCTTGGGGATAATGCTATGGGAAATTCGCAAGACAGCGACAGAATCGCCATCCCCTTGCAAAAGAACTTGGAAGATGAGGACAGAGCAGATTCCAGAAAGATATCGATTCCCTTTTAATGCGATTCTTCAATTATCCACTAAGCCTGGCTTTTAGTCTCTTATAATTTAAGTAAATTGCTTTACAAATGTTCTTTTAAATTCGGTCTCTTTATTCTTTTCCTTTTTTTCTTTTGGGAAGAACTAACAAGGTTCTAGGAGTCATCAACATAATCACTCAAGACAAGCCTCGATGGGTTTCCAATAGAGTTACTGGGACCTAGAACCAATATCGATAGCACATCCATCCATCAGAAAAATCTGATTATATACCAACATTTTCTTGGCCCAAGAGTGGATACATGGATGGAGTGTATTCTCCTGGAGGACACTTAACATTCCTGTCCCTCACCACTTTCTGTGCATTCCACTAACAAGGGATAGGCCTCCAATTTAATTCACCCTCGAACTAAAGAATCTGAATTCCAGGTAGATTCCAGATGAATCAACCACCTGACAACTACTCCTAACAACCATCTCTTAAAGAAAAGGCTGATAGGTCTGAGGAGGTGGAAATGCAACACTCTTGTGGTTAAATGGCCATAGGACATCAGTAAGCTACACACCAAAAATAAATGTACATATATCTTATACAACAGTGTTATATGATGTGTACATAACCTTCTGCTACATGCTATTTATTAGATATTAAGTATATGTATATACATCTATACAAATAATAAACTGCAAAGGTATTCAACCTCACTATTTAAATTATGCAAATTAAAAGAGGATACTTTTTTGTCCAACAGATCAGCAAAAATGGGAAAGAAATATAATATCCGGTGTTGGCAAGGCTGGGGGGAAATGAAGCATCCCATATATCACTAATATTGATAGAGGAGACTGTAAAATAAGAAACTCTTCCCCAAGAACAATCTGGCAACAGTTACCCAAGCCTTAAAATTCTCCCTATGCCCGGAGCCAATGCCACCTCTAGAAAGACAGCCCAGGATATTTTTAGAGACGTACTTCCAGATTAATGTGCCAGGACATATTGTCTAAAGCAGCAATGTGGCTAACATTTAAGAAACAAACTATCCAAAAAGAAATCAGTCAAATAAATCACGCACCTCTTTGCTATGACGCAATCGTTAAAAACCACGTTCTAGAAACATTTAGCAGAGTCACGATACACTGTTGGTGAGACAGGCTCAAAAACTGTGTTCAGAACGGCAGCTTTGTAGAATATTCCCAGTAGGAATTTACACACGCGGGCACGCAGGGGACCAGAAAGACGGCAGTCAAATTGTCAATAGTGATTATTTCTGGGTGAGCGGATCATCGATGTTTCGGGGGTCTTTCTCCTTTGTGTTTTCCTGGGGTTTCCGAGCTCCATAATTGAACCCGTATCTCTCGGGTCATTAACACACGTGCACACACACATTTTATTTTAAATGCGCAGGCGGACTCCTCTGCTCCTCGTGTTTCCTATGAACCAAACAAGCTGGCCCTTCCTTTGTCTGGTCTGCGATGGTGCTGACGACCACCCGCCACTCACACGAGGCCCGGGAGACCCTGTTTGCGCTGTGCCCGCGCCGCAGACCACACAGCCGGCGCGGGCGGATTCGCACCCTCCGCCTCATCAATGAGAGGATTTCCTAAATTGCGGGTGTATCCTAATGGGGGTGGAGTCAAGGTCACAGTTAATCTATTTAGGGAATTTCCACAGACAATGCACAAAATATAATCCTGACAAAGGTCTGGGCATGGCAAGAGAGATAAGAGAGGGTGAAGGGGGGAAGAAAGTGGGGGGGGGGCGGCAAGAGTGCCCAGTGCCGCGGGGGTACCTGAAGCCTATCAGTGAGATGCACAGAGCTCGCCCAGGAAACGGCAGAGCAGCCGCGGCCTAGGCTGTCTGCTCACTCCGGGCGTTTTCTGATCAAACGGCTGCAACGTCCGACTCAATAAGGAAAACAGCGTCAGAGAGGAAATGTCCATCCACTGAAACGGGGCTCCGGCCAGCGCCGTGCTAGGCTGCACGCCCGCCAGGAGGTGGCAATGTGCGCACACTTTGGAGGCAGGAAGAACAGGAGTTCAAATCCCAGCCCCGCCACCTCCTACGGGCTTACTGGTGGCCGGCCACTTCTTCCTCTCGATGCTCCGCCTCCTGTCCCTGGGGGCTGCACCGAAGAGCCGGTGGGGAGATCTGCGCCAAGCCCTCGCAGAGCTCCAGGCGGCGCACACATGCTGGTCCTTGGGGGCCGTGTTTATTCGTGGGCTCAGAATTGTAAGCTTAGAAGCATCTTAGGTGCTAAGTATGCTATACCAAGAAGTCTTAACTGGTGCGGAAAAGACCCCAACACAGCGGTGGGAACACAGCAGGTAATCACGAAATGCTCAAATCAATAGATGCCCCCAGTGCTTTCAGAGGTTAACTGTATGGCCATTAGTATCCCCATTTTAGAGACGAGGAAATTGAACAGGGAAGTCAGAAACACGGCATTTGAGAATCAGAGAGGTCAAGGAGTTTGTTCAAGGCCCCACAGGTGCACAGCGGCAGAGCCAGGCTTTGAACCCAGAGCCCCCGGCTCCAGGGCCCAGGCTATAGCATCACGGGATGCCACCTCTCTCGACGTTGGAGGGACAGATGCATCCCCTCAAGTCAACAAAGCCTGATTCTAATTCCTGGCTCTGCCACCTTCCATCTTTGTGACAATAGGCAAGTGACAAACTCTTTGCAATTTTTTGTACAACAAAGCAATAAAAGCGGTACCTACTTTGAACCTATTGGGCTAGTGTGAGGTTCAAGTGAGTTCATCCATAGAAAGTCCAGAGAATACCGTCTGGATTACCGTAAGGCCTCACTACAGAAGTTATTGCCACGGAGCAATTCAAGGAAACACTCGGAGATGTGTAATCTGTGTCACAACCAGGGAATCAGGGTCACTATGCTGATGGGGCCGTGGAGGAGATGAGAGGGGTTCCTGCAGATAGGGTAGCTGAGGGTGGGCGGGATGATCCACTGAGGCTGGCCTCACTGGGGCCGTGGGTGTCGACAGGTGCAGGGACCCAGAGCCGCCTTTCAGAGGAGGGCAGTGCTGCCTGTCTGCTCAAGTGTGGATGGCACTCGGGGAAAAGCCAGAGAAACGGACTGTCTGCAGAAAGAAAGGGATCAGATCACGGGCAGCCTGAACAGCGGGTTCAGGAGCTCGGCTTCTGCCCTGAAGGCTCGAAGCTCCAGCGCAAGGCGCTAGGCAGGGAACCACTTGATGAGAGACAGATTTCGAAAGTGTGCCCTGCTTCCAGGATACTAAATGGACTGCAAGATGGGAGACAGACAGACAGCCAGGAAGTCATTGCACTTTGGCCTCCAGGGAAGGGGGAGGTGGGGTCTGAGATGGGCTCCTGGCCTAACCTCACTGGGGCTGGTGCAATCCCTAATGGAGAGACTATAGAGAGGAGAGCAGGTCAAGGTCACTAACTTGGGAAATGTCCATGATTTGTGGGCAAGAGGATGAGGTCCCTTCAGGGGGTCAGAAAGGGCCAGGACTTTCAAGGCAAATAAATGCTTTTGCTAATACTGGGGAAGAGCTGAAAAGATAAATAAATAATAAATAAATACACTAAAAAGGAGGCCCAGGTCCTGGTCAGAGACAGCATGGAAGAGAGGAAGGGATCTGGGGACAAACTGAACATACGGACTTAAACCCTCAGGACCAGAACTTGTGGAGGGAGGAGAAGGTTTAAGGGAGTTTGGGAGAAGGTGGGGTAGGCTTGGGGCCCCCTGAGGAGAGAGGAGGCAAGAGAGATGGAACAAGGATGAAGGTCCTGCTGGGCTCAGACACACCGCAGGACACCATACCCTCCCCGGCCCGCAGGATGAAAACGACAGAAGGAAGACCCCTCCCCAGACTTCCTCCCTTCCCCACCTGCATGGGAGGATAATCTCGGAACACTGGACCACTCTTCTCTTTTCTTAATCAGAAACCTCTTAATGAAGCCTCACACACCATTTCAGATGTGGTTCAAATACATTCCAGGGTTTTTTTTAAAGTTCTGATGCCGTATTGTCAAATCACCACTTTCAGCTTGCATTTAATTGCTTTAATGGGTTCTGGAAAAACAGCCACCTTTTCTCCCTTCTCATCAAGGCCCCTGGGGAGCCCCAGAGGGAAGGATGCTGGGGAACAGGGATGGCGATGCAGCTGATCTGGGAACTACACTGTCACACATTGGCCTCGGAGCCCAGCACCTGCCCCAGCACGTTTTTAAGAGAGGTGGGGACATACGATTCCATCCGATCTCCAGGCTTTATTACCTCTGTAAAACGAGAGAAAATGCAGATGCCAAAACCCAAGCAGGAGCAATTACATTTTTTGAGAAACGCTATGTGGGAATATTGACCACATTTAGTAAATGACTCTGCAATTCAACCAGCTTTGATGCATCGAGAGGGCCCTGAGCCCCAGTCATTTCTTCCAAAGGCACCTTTTTTCTTTTTTAGACTAAGCAGGCACAACAGAAGACTTTCAAAGCCAAGAGGATGCAGTAGATAACATTTTTCATTACAATGCCTGCAGTGGGACCTCCATGGCCCTATTTCTCGAACTTTTGATGTGCGACAGTAGCAATAACCTGTTTGTAAGGGTGAGGGGATCTGCATCACAGAGAGGCCAAGGGAGATGCTCAAGGTCACGGCCAAGTAACACAGTCAGATGAACCCAGGTCCATCTCCAAAAGCTATCTCTAACCTCTTGGGTACAGACCTCTCTTCCCTGGATTGTCCAACATATAAGTTGACCTTGCACTTCTGGAGTCCTGCTCCTGGAACAGCTCAGGATAAGGACAGGGTGGGTCCACTCTCCAGTCAAGTGTTTCTGTGGATAAACGTCGGGGATGGGGGCAGATCCCAAAGGAAGGTGGTGCTTCCCAAACCTGAGTGTGATGAAGACTTGCCTGGGGAGCTTGTTAACTCTCGGGCAAGCTACATTTCTGAATCTCTACTTCTAGATTACTTAGATATACCCTTTTGGATGCCACTTTGCTATGTTCTTCCCTGTAACCTGCAGCTTTAGAATCTAGTGAAGACGACATCTTGGGACTTATGGGAGGCTGAAATATTTGCTTTGCATTCAAAGTTGAGAGGATGCTGATATTAAGAAAACTCAGGTAGAGAGGAAAAATAACGACGAAACTGCCTGCCAGCTGAAGCAAAGCCACAGCCAATTTAGCAGAAGGAACACAAATTCTCAAAGGAGACGGAGGTAAAGGGGTTGGGACTGGAAAAGGAGAAAAAATAAATCCACTCGTGCATTTTCAATAGAGAATAGAGCAGCTTTTAAACATACGTGTGATTAGCAGGAACTTGGCCTCTACTTGAAATGCTGGGGCTTCTTCAAACCTGAACAGGGCTGGGTTTTGTTTCTGTTTTTTTCTTTTTTGTTCGTTTGTTTATTTTTTTTTTTAACAAAAAGCCAGAAGATATATCTCACCCAAAGTTGGTTCATTGATTGCTTCAGAATGCATAAATGATTCTATTTTGGAATCACAGACACAGACTGCAGAAATAACCCACTTCTGGGAATGTGGTTTTAAAACTGAGAGCAAAGCAACAAATGAACTAACCAAAGAGGTCTCGTAGGCTGGCTGGGGCCACAGAGGGTGGGAAAAGCTCCTGCCCACCCAGACCACGTTTTTGTTTTTTTTTTTAAAAGATCTTTTGCTAAAGTAGTAGCATAGGATTTCCCATTTACCAAATTTTTTTTAAGATTTTATTTATTTAGAAAGAGAGAGAGAGGGAGCACAGGCAGACAGAGTGGCAGGCAGAGACAGAGAGAGAAGCAGGCTCCCTGCCGAGCAAGGAGCCCGATGTGGGAATCGATCCCAGGATACTGGGATCATGACCTGAGCCGAAGGCAGCCGCTTAACCAACTGAGCCACCCAGGTGTCCCTTACCAAATGTTTTTGTACCTATTAAGTCATACAATTCCATAGCCATCCTGGAAAGGCAAGTGGAATATGACTATGCCCATTTCACAGCTCCAAAGACTGAGGCAGCCAGAGACGGCACGTGATCTGCTCACAGCCACACCATTACCTTCGTGGTGAAGCAGACGTTAGAGTCTATGGCATTCCTCAGTGTTTTTCCCCAAGCACCTACCGCCTTGCGATGCACAGATTTTCTTTGGCTCTCACACTTGGGAACCAAGAAATCCTGAACTCGCCAGCACTGCACTAGATGCAAGATCATTCCATTCACGCGGCAAATATTTATTTACTAAAACACCTACTGTGTGTCAGGCCCTGTGGAGGTGCTGGGGTGGGTGAGGAAGCAACACGGACCAAATCTTGGTTTCCGTGGAGCTGATTTGTCGAGGGCAGGGCACACAGCCAACAAAACCAGTGAAAGGTCCTTCCATGGTGAGCAGTGCTCTGAAGGAAATTACAGCAGCACGAAGGGATGGTGTGGGGGCCTGCTTTGGAGAGAGGGTGGCAGGGATGTGGAGGCATGTGGATGTCACAGCACCTAAAACCCTCAGTGAACTGTGGCCCAGGGTGGGCCCATGCCCCCCCTCCCACGGCTCCCCAAAGCCAGGGGCCACGGACTGTCCATCTCTGAACTCTGAGCACCAGCCACAGGCCTGGGGGCGCTAAGTGCCGCTTAGAGCTTGCGTGGATAAACGGCTCCCATGAGGACGGGCGGGGCTCAGACATGCCACCTGCCCTTGATGCATGGGCATCACACTCCCCACTTAATAAAATGAAGTCTGCAGATGGTTCCCCAAAGGCTCCCGAATGTCAGGCACAAAGTATGATGCCTGCTTGCCTTCCAGCAGGGGGCCTGGCCCCGTCTTCCAGGAGGCTGGCTTCGTGACTGCCTAGGGCTGGGTTCCAGGCAGGAACGTAGGGCAGAAGGGCCACTTCGTTTCTATTCCCCATGGTGACCCGGGTCTGGTCAAATTTTACTCCTGGAGCCTGACCTTCCTGGCGTCCCCCCATCCCATCCCCTCCAGGGAAGGAGAAAGTACCTGACACAGAGGCCGTGCTCACTCCCTGACACCAGCCTCCTCTCCTCCCGGAGCGTTCCGGTAAAGCAAAGTTCAGACACAAGTGCACCGGCCCCATGGTGCTGCCTCCTGCAGTGGACGCCAGAGGTGCACAGGAAACAAATGGTCTGATTCCTGTTCTCCGAACCCTTTGCCACCTGCCATGCTGTCAAAGTCAAGTGAAATGTCTGCAGCACAGGAACCTTTAAAAAGCAGCCCCCCACCCTGGGGCACAATGAGAAGCCTGTGTGAGCTCCCTGTTCACATCAGATTCTTGCTTGGGGGCTTAAAAAAAAAAGGAAGAAAAAAGAATAGGTTTTGAAAGATTCGTATTTCAACCTCCAACCACCTCCAGCCGTTAAATGTCACTCCCTCTAATCAAATTCTCTGGTCCTTTCTGGGCACTATTTGTGGTCCCTGAGCAGCGGAGCACAAACGCCGCTCTTCCGGGTCATAAAAGAATCTTGCTGGAAAGCCAGTTGGAGCCTAATCCACCATGGACGCCTGCTTTAGTGCAAGGCCCTTTGCAGGGTGGAGGGGGTGGGGGTCGACTGTGACTCGGAGGAGATGCACGTGTGTCGGGCGCATGAGCAGAGGGGCTGTGTGAGGGGCAGCAGCACTTGACAGGTGCGTACAGGCTGTGTGCCGCGTGGCAGAAGAGGGAAGCAACAACACACACTGAATCCAATTAGGCGAGGTTAAAGGATCATCCTTATCTTTGCAGCCGCGTCCAGATGATCAGTCTATAGCAGGTAATAAACAACGTTGGGTGTGTCACAAGAGAGAGGTGACAGAAAAACAAGAAGCTGGCTCCGGGGTAATTCTCCATCTCTTTCGTGTCCAGCTTAAAGCCAAGAGGCAGGACTCTTCTAATAACAATGTCAATCCCTCTCCCACTCAAAAATAATTTTGTAGGCTCTTCCAGCCTACAAAACACTTCCTTCATGTGAAGAGGAAATAACGAGCTGCTGTAGGATTTGGTCCTACGTGGGCACTGTAATTGTCTAAAATCTTGAGTATCAGCTTGGGCCACAGAAATAAATAAGATTAAATTAAAGAAATGGACCCTCTCAGTGCACTACATCACACTCTGGATCTGGCCAGCAAACATCTATTTAATAAGGAGTTTATTAATAGTGAGCTTTCAACATGTCATTGCTGACCCACAGGACCCAGGAAAGAGGATGGGGCCAGAGGAAAGTCTGTGCGTCCCCATGAACACGTTACCCATGGTTTCCAAATTGGAAAATGGTAATAACCCCAGTGGGAGAAGCTGCATTTCAGATACAAAGTTGGAAGTGGTAATCATTTACAATGGCTTCAGCTAACCATGTACAATGGGAAAATGACAAATGTGTCGTTTAGAATGTGCTGGACTAAATACAATCACTTATATTAATATGGACAGATTCTTTGCGGGTTATTATGCAGAGGAAGGGAGGGTGTGAGGACTCTAATTAAATGAAAGGGCTGGCCTGATGTTTTTAACTTCTGGAACGTTTCAAATTCTAATATGCCCCTTGGAGGAACCCAGGGGGGATGTTGAGATTGTAATGAAGCCATTTCATTTTTATTGGGATGAAATACACACAGGCCACACACATCCCAGCAGCACCTGGCTACCCCACGCCCTGCCACCCTGTGTCTGCCGTCTGCAGAATCAGGGACTCGGAGGGCAAGCAGGTAAGTGAATGTGATTTGGAGCGCTCCCGGGGGAGGGCTGTGCATGCTACCATCCCATGGTCGTCTTCTCATTTATTCTGGAATGGTGCCAGGATTGGTGTTCTTGGGTCGAGGGAGAGCAGTCAAGTTCTCATCAGCACAGTGTGTCACCCATCAATTTCCTGAATTAGTAGGAGGCTACACAAGAGAGCCAAGATTCTCATCTTCTAATCCTTAGCCAACTTTCTTAACTCTGCCTTAAATGAAATCAATTCCAAAAGAACAAGAAAACACCAGATTAGACATTCTAAATGCCTTCTGTGAGCACACACTGAGCAAATCGCAGATTGCCTGAGCCTGGAAGGGACCCTGGGCAGACTCTGGCCAATCTACCCTAGGACACAGAGAGGGTTAGCCATTGGCCCAAGGTCACACAGCAGGCATGTGGCAGAGCCCAATGCACCATCCCTGGTCTCTGGGCTCCTTGGCTAATTTACCAACACTTTCTGGCTGAAAACCTCTGAAAGGTCTACTTTTTTTTTTTTTTTTGCTTCTGTTCATTCAAGAGAGATTTTTCAAAAATCAAACTTTTCAATATAATTACAAATAGTAAATGGCTTGCCTTATCTGGACCTGTCACTGATGATTTAGCAAATAGGCTTCAAGAGAGGGATGGGAGCCCTCTGGAGAGAGGAACAGAATCCTTGCTAAACTGCTCTGAGCAACAATGGATACTTGATTTGGGAGAGAGAAGTAGAAAAAAAAAATTGTACGTTTAATCACCTTTGCTCCCTGGGAGGAGGTGACCCTCTCTGATTCATGAACTCTTAAGTAACTTTATTCCCAAAATTTAATTTTCTTTTTATTACACACACACACACACACACACATACACACAATCTCTCCTTCAGGATGCTCAGAGGATCTTTTCCCCCTCTTTCTACCTGCAGGAGAAAAATAAAGGTTTTTTAAGATTGAAAACACATCTCAAGAGCCAAAACACAGAAACAAAGTCTATACTGACAGATGAACAGAAAAAGCGCGCACACACACACACACACACACACACACACACTGGAATATTATTCGGCCACAAAAAAAGGAAAGGAAATTCTGTCCTTTGCAACAATAGGGATGCACCTGGAAGGCGTTATACTGAGTGAAATAAACCAGACCCATAAAAGCAAATGCTGGATGATCTCACTTATATGTGGAATCTAAAGAAGTCTATTCACAGAAGCAAAGAGCAGAAGAGTGGCTGCCAGAGGCCAGGGGGGAAGGAAATAGGAAAATGTCAGTCAAAGGGTACAGACTTTCAGTTATAAAATGAGTAAGTTCTGGGGATCTAAGACCCAGCACGGTGACTACAATAGATAATTCTGTACTGTATGCTTGAAATTTGCGAAGAGAGCACATCCTAAGTGTTCTTACCACAAAAATAAAATAACTGGGACGTGATGGATGATTAGCTTGATTGTGGTAATCCTCTTATCCCGTAGGGGTATCACAAATCAATCACACAATATGGACAGATTCTTTGCGGGTTATTATGCAGAGGAAGGGAGGGTGTGATGACTCTAATTAAATGAAAGGGCTGGCCGATGTTTTTAACTTCTGGAATATTTCAAATTCTAATATGCCCCTTGGAGGAACGGGGGGGGGGGGGTGGGGGGGGGATGTTGAGATTGTAATGAAGCCATTTCATTTTTATTGGGATGAAACACACACAGGCCACACACATCCCAGCAGCACCCGGCTACCCCACGCCCTGCCACCCTGTGCCCTGCCACCTGCAGAATCGGGGACTAATTATATACAATTTTCATTTGCCAGTTCTACTTCCAGAAAGATGAGAAGGAAATAAACAAACAAATGAACAAATAAAATGACATTGAAGGAGCAAGAAAACAGGTCTTGTACTAAATGCAATGTGGCCTATGGCACAGAAAAAGCAGAAAAACTGGTGATATCTGACTCAAGTCTGAGGTTTGATTAAAAGGAGCGTACCCACATCATAAAATCTCCGACACAGGGCCCTACCGCACTAAAGCTAATACAGGGGGCTGAAAGTCGAGACCATCCTGGTGAAGGGCAGTTTATAACTTAGAGAAGCTGGGGCCTCTTTGGGCTTGAGGTTCAGGCCCTTAATTTTGTGGAGGTGGGTCACCAGCCCCAGGGGTTCTTCTGAAGTGTCCTGAAGCCGCCTGCCTATCCTGCCACCAGGAGATGCTTGCAGCAGAGGCCGCAGAGACCAGGTTCCGCCTCCTCCGTCTTAAATTCCACCCACACGGAAAGTCTGTTCCCCTTTCCCCCTGGAGTTAAGGTGACACAAAGCCGTATTCATTTTGCCTGTTGCTTCTGAAGGTTCCAAAGGGGTGAGTTCCGGGCAGGCTGTGTCTGGCATTGGCCAGAAGAGGGGCACTCCGAGGCAGGAGCTTGTTTGGCTTCAGCCGACCCCTTCCAGAAGAAAAGGGACAGTCAGGGACCCAGGGGGCTGCTCAGCTCCCAGGGCTCCCACACACATCGTGTGCTCAAAAACCACAGCGCGGAGAGTTTAGGTTTTACGAGGGGAGCCACGGAGGCTCGGGACAGGATAGGCGGGGCGACGTGCACGAGACCAGGGAGGGCCGAGCTGAAACTCTGAGAGCTAGAGCTACGAGAGCTGCGGAGCTCCAGCCTCTGGCTGTGCCTGACACTGGGATGCCCACCAACAGGCGGGCCCGTGCTTTCCATCCGTCCTTTTCCAAAGGCCCGAGGCCTTTCCAAAGTCTGTCACCTTGTGATGAGTGAGTTACACAAGTCTTGTAAAACTGCCTCTAAAATTGAATCCACAATTATAATTGACCATTTGGATCATGTATCTTTTGAGTATAAATGTATCATCTGGGAACTCCAGACCTTTTAGGGCCAAAGGCTAATGGTCTATTTCTTTATAAATATATGGAATGTCAGAGAAGAGGGAACACTGATGTGGGGGCGGGGGAGAGACAGAGAGGAGGGCAGGTGCATGGAAATCCACAAGAACCTTTGTCTGCTGGAAGCCTCCCTCCCCAAAACAGTATCAACCCATCAGGCTTTTCCCAGGAACAGCAGAAAGTGTCTGAAATCATCAAAGGGCAGGGGGCAGAAGGGCTGGCAACCAAACAAGGAAAGCAAGAGTCAGGCAGGAGATGGTTCTGCCCCAAGTGAACGGGCAGGAAGTGGGCTCACTACACACTTGACCATGGGTCACTGAAGAGGACACAGGAAGTAGCCCAGCAGGCCCTCAGCTGATGTCCCAATCACCTGCACTGAGGAGGACACGAGGCAGGGACAAAAGGTGTGGTGGAGAGAAGCTGGGTCACAGGGCACCCTAAACCCCGAGGAAACACTTTCCCGCCCACACAAGCTGAGTAGATCACTGTTTTTTCCCCCAAACTTCTTCACTTCCTGTACAAAGAGGAGCAGAGGTGGTGCGTGTGTGTGTGTGTGTGTGTGTGTGTGTGTAAACACCTTCAAGGGATTCTCGAATGCACCTGTACACCAAACACTACCCATCTCATACCCCAATTGGTTTTCAACAGCCCTAGGCGTGCGATTAGCAAACACGAAACCGCTTTAAACAGCTTGATTAAATCCCTAGGAGACGGTTGTCATGAGGTTATTTTTCTCAATTAACAGACACAAAAAGTGCAGCTACTCTGTGGGGGGGGATTTATTTGTGACACGCAGGCAAAGGCCTCCTTGCCAACACGGTTAGGGACACTTATAAGGTCCAGTGGCCCCATTTTCCTCGTGGAGATCCAGAGGTTTGCAGAGGAAAAGAGTCCAGTCCCAGGACACGCAGCCTGGCGTGTCCACAGCTGAGTCAGGCTGGAGCCCTGAGGATCACCAGACGGCCTCCTCCCCTGGGGCTGGTGCTAACAAAACTTTCTTCCAGGGCCAAAACCTGCCTGAAGGATGAGAACAGCAACAGCAGAAGTGGGGACCACCCACTGATTACTAACCACATGCCAACAGGAGACCTTACCTTTTCCTTTTTTAATGCTGGGATTCTTACCTATGCCTTTCACACTTGTAATCATACATTTGCCCGCGTATCTGATGTCTGTCTCCCACACACTGCTAGCCTTTATGCCCCCCCAGAAAGCAGGCTCCAAGCCTGTTTTGCCCACCACCTTATCCACAGTGCCTGTTACCTATTTGCTAAAACAAAACTAGATGTTCCAGTCTTAAAGAAACACGCCTTAAGAAACACGGGGCCCGGAAGGATTAGGCAGTTTGCCTAAGGACACACACAGGCAGGGCTCCTGTCACTCTGTGCTGTACTCCTCCCCAGACCACAGGCTTACCTTGACAGCCTCAGCGTGGGTCACCCGGGCCAGGGACTTGTCGTTGACACGCAGAATCTGGTCCCCAACTCGCAGCCCTTCCTTCTCGGCCAGAGAGCCTGGCTCCACCAGCGACACATAGATGCCCACGCCATGCTCCGAGCCCCCGCGGATGCTGAAGCCCAAGCCCTCGTGGGCCTTGGCGCGCCGCAGGCTCACCAGGCGCACCTCCCCCGGCCCCGCACCGTCGGGGCCGCCCCAGGCGGGCGGCCGGTAGGGGGTGGTGGCGGGCAGGTAGAGGCCCTCGGCGGTGTACTGGTCGAAGAGCAGCTGGTCGGAGCGCGGGATGACCAGGCGCAGCATGGGCAGCAGGCGCCGCTTGACCGGGCTGTCCAGCAGCACGCGCAGGGTGCGCACCAGGTCGAAGACGTTGCGGCGCGCGTGGTACGCGTTCAGGCAGTGCGTGAACTGCTCCCGCTCCGCCTCGCTCAGCAGCGCCGTCAGCGCCTGGTGCAGCTGGCGCACGTTGGCAGACAGAAGCCGCAGCCCCGCACCCCCGCCGCCGCCGCCCGCCCCGGCCGCGGAGCCCACCGAGCCGGTGGAGGACGAGCTCACCGACAGGCCGTCCAGCGGTGCGTTCATCTCCCCGCCGAGGCCCGAGCGGACGCGGGGCGCGCCGAGGGGCAACTGCTAGCGCTCGCCGGCACCGGAATGGCAGCTGGAGCCCGGGGGGCGCGGAGACGGCGGCCGGAGTCTGGCTTCGGGGCGAGCGGGTGGGCGCGGAGAAGGGGCTGGATCCGGGGAGACGCGGGGACGGCGGCTGGAGTCTGGGTCTGGGGGGCGAGGCAACAGTGGCAGAATCCCGGGGGGATCGCGGAGACCGCCGCTGGAGTCCCGGGCGCGCGAAGACTGGGGGGTCCTGATCCTGGAGTCCGAGGGGCGCAGAGACGGCGGCTGGAGACGGGAGGACACGGAGACGGCGACAGGGTCCCGGGGGACGTGGAGTTGGCGGCTGTAGCCCGGAGGTCGTGGAGACTGCGGCTGGAGTCGGGGGGGGGGGTGGGGGACGCGGAGAGAGCAGCTACATTCTGGAGGGCACAGAGACGGCGGGTGTCTGGAGTGGGGGGCGCAGCAAAGCAGACCGCCCCGTCACACCATGCCCGGGGCTCCCCCAGCCGGGCCGCCCATTCCTCTCGGGCTGGGGGACCCCAAAGTTTTAAGTTGGGGTGGGGGCTCTCTAGTCCCCCAGCCCCTCGAACCACAGCCGGTGGAGCCGCGCGGGCGTCCACGAGGGGTTGCGGGGCATGTCCGAGGATGCAGCAGCCCCGGGACCCCCGCGCTCCTGCGCCACCTGGGCGCACACGGAGCCGCGCCGCCGCGAGCCGGGACTTTGCGAACTGTTGAGCTGCCCGGGGCCGATCTTCCAGCGAGTTCCGACGCCGTCGCCGTCGCCTGCCCAGACCTGGCCCCGCCCCCTGCCCCTCCCCCTCTCTCCCCCCTCCCCCCACGGGCTCTTCAGGAAATGACGTCCCGCCTCGCGCCTGGCGGTTGCCTGGAGACGGGGTGAAACAGTCCAGCCCAGGGGAAGAAAGGGGTGAAAGTGGGGGTTGGGGTGGGAGGAGCTTCGGGGGCCCTGCGAAGCCCCCTCCCCACTTCTCCAGCCACGAGTTGAGATGGGGTGGGCTCCAAACCTATGCTCTTTGGGGATCGAAGCCTAAGCCTCAGGACCGCTTTGGAGCAATTAGCCGGCTAGCTAATTCACAGTTATGGGGGGAAATAGCCAACTTTTTGCCTCTAAACTGCTAAACACTCTAGGCTCGGTTTCCTACCTTAAAACGTTGCGCTCTCCTCTTGCACTCCCCGACTTACAAGTTTAAGTGTTTGTGTGGACGATGGTTGGGCACCTACTGTGTGCAAGAGATATATACAAGCGTATTTTGGGTGCCTGCCGACTGGACCACTACCTGGGAGGCCAGGAAGCCATACAAGTATACACAGCCCTCATACACACACAGATAGGTGAGTGTAAAACTGGTGAAATCTGAATAAGGCGGGTGGGTCGAACATCAACATCAATGTACTGATTGTGATCCTGTCGACACAGGGGAAAACATGGGATGGCTATGTATTCTTTCTTACAAATTCATGTGAATCTACAATTATCTCAAAAAAATTTAAAAATGTGTCTAAGGGATTGGGGAGAAAAGTATTCTGTGCCTTCCCATCCCAAGACAAAATGGGAAGATATTCCAAGGTGTGCCCTAGAGTTCTCCCCTACTCCACTTCCCCAAATATGATCCAGATTCAAAGGTGGCTTTCTAAGGAGCCCAGTACACACACACACACACCCAATCAACTGACTCTCCTAAACTGTTAGGAAACTTTCTTTTCCCCAAAAAACGCGGAATTGCCAATATAAACTTCTACCTGCTGGAAGAGAGAATGACTGTCATCTAACAGAGTAGTTTGAGCTAGCCCTAGAAAGATGAAGCATCCATTTGTTTATTCACTTACTTGGTCACTCTTGATTCACTGTTTTTCAAGCACCTATTCTGTACTGGGTCATGTACTGAGTGCTAGAGACACTAGGTAAAAAAATGAAATCGCGCCATGTCTGGGTGGCTCAGTCAGGTAAGCATCTGCCTTTGGCTCAGGTCATGATCCCAGGGTCCTGGAATCGAGTCCTGAGTGGAGCTCCTTGCTTGGTGGGAAATCTATTTCCCCCTCTGCCGGCTGCCTCCCCTGCTTGTGCTTGTTTGCTCTCTCTCTGACAAATAAAATTTAAAAAAAACAATGAAATCACTCAAGGAGGTCATTGTTTTGTAGGGGAGAAAGACCAGAAGAATAAGTAAAGTTAAAAACCAGTATGGTAAGTGTCATGATGGCTGAGAGAGCACAGGTTTAGGGGAGGGGAATATTTGAAGGACTTTATCAAAGAGGTGACACCTGAACAAAGGTCCCCTAAGGAGAATGGGCTTTCTTTTCTGGGCATTGGATAATCACAGAAGGATTTTCAGCTCTGTTAGGTTAGTGCATGCCCAAAACAGGCTGGGAATCGAAGCTATATTCCCTGCACCCCCAATCTTCAAGTGTCTTATTCACTTCCCTGAGACAGATCTAGGTTAAATTAATACCCAATGAATGTATTTGTCAGAGTGTTTTAAATAACCTGTTAAGCTACCTTTGGACATATCCATCACGGCCCTAGGTTTAGCAGCTAATGATGTGTATGGTTCTTTCTCCTTTTAACTGCCAATGAAGCCTTTGATGTAACAAGACAAAAATTTTTAGATAAAAAAAATCAATCTCCCCCACCCCCCAAATATATTAATGGCATATCTTAAAATGTCACCAAGCGGGGCTTAATTATATGCAGTTCATGTTTTCTGCAAATGTATTTCATGCTCGGCTTTCACTTAGTTTGTGGTTCTAACTATAATTACTGTGATTGGCTTGATAAATGTACCTAGGAGCTAAGATCCCCATTCCCAACATTTTATCTCTGTGCAAGGATGCTTGCGGAAAAGGCATTTTGCTTCAGGCAGTAGAAACTACATCACACACATGTCTTAGTAGAGAAAGAAACACTTTCTTCTGCAAACATCAGAGACCATCTGGGATGCCATGCTATTGTTTAATTTCATAGAGGCTAGTTTCAGGGAGGGGGGCAGGCAAGTACAAGAAGACCAGGGAAAAGAACTCATTGGGGCTTCTCCCATCCATCTTGCATAACCGCCTTCATATCTGTTTGCACCATGTACCCTCTGATGAGAGGCAATGTCTAACAGTGCTTAAACCTCAGGAATCCTATTTCATGTCGGAAGATGTGTTTGTCATTCAGAAATAAGCTCTTGGAAACCCAAGATGCCTGGGCTCCTGAGGGCTACTCTGCCTCCGGCCTTCCAGACCTGGAAGGAACCCCTGAGTCTGGGAGCAGACCCAGCCCTGGATACATACTGCCCTCTTCAGAAGGAAAATATTATTCTCTCGTGTATGCCACGGCTTCCCTTGGCTGACTTCACCAAAGTCACTTTCACCAGGAGTTTGTTATTGTTCCCCAACTCTGGCAAATCAATGTCCTTCTCCTACGGATGTTTCTGGCACCTTGAAGACACTGGAGCAGTTGAAAGACAGAGGGAAGAGTGAATTGTATTCAAGTCCAAAGTGCTTTGTGTCAGATGAGACTTTTGGTTGTTTTGTCTTTGTTTTAACAAGGAGATAGCTTACTGAGTTGCACTCTGGACATTAGGAAATAAAAAATTATTCCAGTCCAGAATGTCCCTTTACTAGTGGAGTGCCCCATAACAAATGGCTTCCCCTCTCATCTGCGGAGTTTCTCAACCTTTCCTGTGTCCCCAAAGGGCCGCATCCTATCCAATAAAAAAACACGCAACAACTCGTAGAATACCAGGAAGTTGTCCTTTTCTCTTCTCTTGTTAAGGCAATCTTTAAAAAAAAGACTTTTTCTGTTGCAAAGTCATTTGGAACTCCTCCTCTTTCTTCTTATCTGATGGAACGTATCTGTAGAAGGCAATGGAGATTCTTTTAATTTAAGATGCATTTCCTATGGGACATAGAGAAAAATACAACTGAGGTTAATAAGTGCCAGACACTGTATTAAACACTCAATCCCCCCAACTATTCTGTAAGAGAGATTCAAGGGGCACCTGGGTGGCTCAGGGGATTAAGCCTTTGCCTTCGGCTCAGGTCATGATCTCAGGGTTCTGGGATCGAGTCCCGCATTAGGCTCTCTGCAGGGCAGGGAGCCTGCTTCCCCCCCTCACTCTGCCTGCCTCTATCCCTACTTGTGATCTCTCTCTCTCTCTCTCTCTCTGTTAAATAAATAAATAAAATCTTTTTTAAAAAAGAGAAAGATCTGACCACCACCACCACCATCATCATCATCACCCTCATTATCCTGGTAAAACAGACAGAAAAATCAGGACCCAGGGACGTAACTGCCCCCAAGATTGCAGAGGCAGTTAATGGAAGAGTTGGGATTTGAACCCAGGCAGTCTGGCTCCAGAGTTCTTACTCACCCGCTGTGCTGCGCAACCTCTGGCATGCTTGGTTGAAAGATGCTAAATGGTCCCACGTGGGAAGGAGATGAAAACCACATTTCCTTTCAAGTTGTGCTGGGAATGTCAGAGGTTAAACACAAGCCGCATACTAAGGATTCCCAGTTGGTAGGCTGCTGTTCAGTGCAGGCAGGAACGAGTGGGGGTGTGTTTAATAAGGACCACCTCCTTGAGAGAGGTGGGGTGGAGAGGATTGGGATCCCCGCCGGGACATGGAGTCAGGGGCTCAGAGAAATCTGATGCGGGGTGTCATAGGGAGTATCTCCCGGTTTTGGAGTTACCATGTCCGCTTCAGGACCACAGCCTGTCTCTTCCCCACTATGTCAGTGGGGATGGCATCAGCAGAGAAAAGGGAAATGTCCACGTCTAGGACTGGTAGACAATGCAGACAATATTGGTGGAATGGCAGGGAGATAAGAGAGAGGCAAGAAAAAGAGAAAGAACAAAACATGAGGAAAAGAGGGTACAGGTACAGCAACCCTCCCCATCCAAAAGTAGAGCGTTTTCTGATGAAACTTTGGGAAGCTGAAATGCCATAAAGAAAGAAAGGGATTAACATTCATTATTATGGAAAAACTTTTGAGCGTCCTCAGACCCCCAAAATAACCTCTCTCAGGCTGTTCTCGCACCTTAGGACACATCTTGCTAACGGATGCACAGAATAAGTCAAGGTCAAGCACAGGTGCTCACAGACACAGCTCGGAGCTCTGGTGGCTTGATGTGGAGATGCTGAGTGTAGTTTCTGGGGATGGAGCTTGGTTGGGGGGTGGTTGTTCTCGTTGCTCAGTGTGCACGCTGCCTATGTAACAGCTCAGTGCAACACAAACCCTGAATGCTACTTTTGCTGTTTGACTTTTTGGGGTGGGGGATACCTGTGTTTATCTTGGCCTTGGCATAATCTCCCGAGTCTGTCTCATGGTCATAAAGAATTTACATGAGGTTTGCGCTAGAAGGGGGTGAGAGCATAGAACTGATCTCCAGGTTTCAAACCCATCTCTCATATTCACTGTGTGACCTTGGGCAAGTCATGGAGGTCTTATGTGCCTCAGTGCCCTTTGTCTGCGAAATAGGGACTGTGGTGGTGTCATCAGCATTATGATCATCTGAGTTCATGGATGCACAGGGCTTATCACCCTGCCTGGCAAGTACCAGCTGTTCCCACAAGGCTTGCATCCATCGTGGTTAAAGTTCTTGCCACACGGGAGCCCCCTAAGAACAGGGCTATGGGCTCCTTTGTCTCTCTGTGCCCGGTGCTCAGCCCCAGGGTAAACACATGATACCGGCTCAGTAATTAGTTGTTGAATACATCCTTGACCCCTCTCCCACTCTTGCCTTACAGATAGGACGATCAAGGGCCAGAGAAGGTTGCTGTCTTAGGCACAGTCCCACGAGGCGCCAGTGGTGTCTGTCCCATGGTCTCTTGAGTAGCTAAAAGGGAAAGGTACTGAGAGCTTTCAGGGAAGGGCTAAGCACTGTACAAGCATCGTGTCTTTAATCCTCACAATAATTCTGTGAAACAGATATTATTATGACCCCTACTGTACAAATAAGAAAACTGTGTCTGGGCTCTGAGGCTCTTCTCCCGTAGTCTGTACCGTTAAGGACCCCCCCCCCAACCCCGTATTAGTCCCCAACACCCTCTCACTGCAACCTGGCATCAAGACAGTTGGGATTGATGCTGGCTTTTCTCATATAGCTTTGGGGGAAATCACGAACGATAATGATGGCAATAATAAATTGCAGGGAGTCAGTTTGAGGCCAGAAAGAGGCAGAGCCATGGAAGCAACCTTATCAGACATGCTGTGTTGTAATCCGATTGCTACGTAGAGAAGAGCTTCTTTAATCAGAGGATTATATATTGGTTACACCCGGATCCTCACTCCACATATCGGCACAGCTCAGATTAGAGAAGCCCCCAGAGGACACATCCTTGCCATGTACCCATCAGCACGGTTAACTGGGGCATCCATCCATGCGTTCCCTCTGACCGTTCATCCATCATTCCAACTTCACTTAGCTCCCCCTCTGTTCTGCCAGGCGATGTTCTGGACGTTCAGCAGGAGCAAGACCACCAGGGTTCCTGGCCTCCTGGAGCTGAGAGTCGGGAGCTGTTGTGTTGGGAACCTCACACATACTACTGGTGAGCTCTGATGTTAGGGACCCAGGCAAGGCTCCCCAGCTGCTATCCCCTGCACTGAGCCTCAGCGTCCCAGGCTTTTTGGCATCACAGTAAAGCGAGAACAGAACCACAGACAGACTTGGTGAAATAATACCTGGTTATGTAACTTGGAGGAATCACATCAACTCTCTGAGCCTCAGTTTCTTTATTTATATATATTTTTAAAAGAGCTATAAGAAGGGCTATAAAAGAGTAATGGTTGGAAAGGTAGTGGAAATAATGCAGGTAAAGCATGTAGCATGGTACCTGGGACCAGGGCAGCTCCAGGCTGCTGTAAGAATTTCTTTGAGGGGCACTTGGGTGGTGCGATCAATTGGGCCTCTGAGTCTTGGTTTCGGCTGAGGACATGATATCAGGGCCCTGGGATGGAGCCCCACATTGGGCTCTGTGCTCAGCCTGGAGTATGCTGGAGAGTCTCTCTCCCTCTCCCTCTGGCCCTCCTGCTTGTGTGTGTGCTCTCTCTAAAATGAATAAATCTTTAAAAAAAAGAAAAAAGAAAAAGAATTGCTTTAAGAAAAATAACTCTTAGTTTTGCTTGTCTGCATGGATCCTGTAAGACTTCTTCTTTCCTTTTTTTTAAATAATGGTGTGACTGAATTTCTGATTAATTGCTTCACGTCCTCGCTGATCCTCAAGGAAGCTTTTTGTTTTGTTTTGTTTTTATCTTTAACTCCAGTCTTCAGGGAATTCTAAAAAAGAATGCTGTTCCCAGGACTTTCTGTATACTGTCAGCCAAGTCCATCCTCTCCAGGCCTCAGTCTTCCCATCTGTACAATGAAGGGCTTGGAGGCAATGATCTGTAGGTCTTTCTATCTCCGAGAACGATGTTTTTGTTTCTGTGGCAGAGGAGGAAGAGGGAGGGGGAGGCAAGGACAAGAGGGAAGCAGGAAGAGCTTTCTGGGGTTCTAGGCAGACTTAGATTTAGAATTCTGTCCCTGGCTTCCTGGCTGACTGATGACTCTTCCTCTGACTGGTTTGAGGCTCATAATGTCTCTTTGCCTCCGGGTTTCAAATAGCAGCTAATGGTCCTAGCTGCCTTTCAGCAGGTTTTGCGATTTTGCCTTTGACTTTGACCATCTTCAAAGGCACTCGGCAGACATTGTTATTACATTTACAGGGCCCAGTGTGCCCAACTGCTTGGCAAATTGTGTCAAAGAATCTCTAACTTTTACAGAAGAATGCTTGCTCTCTGCATTCTTCTTTATTCCTTGGAAATTTGATATCCTCATTGACCTTCTATGAAGGGAACAGTAAATGGAGTTTCAACATTCTGGAATTGTAGTGACATTTTTTAAAGCTGGGTAGAACCTTAAAGATCATATTCATTTATTCATTCAACAAACATGTTTTGAGTGCCTACTGTGTGTCAGGCACTGTGTGAGGGCTGAAAGGGCTGACCTCTTGTCCTTGTTCTCAGGCCTCCCATCTAGTTGGGAGTAACACGTGATGAGTAATACTGGCTCTGTGTTCGAATAGAGAATATTAGTTATATATTCTGTGTGATGAATTACTACAAACTTGATGGCTTAAACAACACACACCTATTATCTCATAATTTCCATGGGTCAGGAATCTGGGCATGGGTTACCTGGTTCTTCTAGCTCAGTCATTCACAAGACTGCGGTCAAGGTATTGGCATGGCTGTGTTCTCATTTGAAGGCTTGACTAAGGAAGGATTCACTTCTAAATTCCTTCAGTCAATGGCAGAGTCCATTTCTCCTGACAGTATGACTGAAGTTTCCCGCCTTTTTGCAGGCTGTTGGCTGGGGCGCTGTTTTCTCATCCTGGAAGCCAGACACAGTTTTTTCACCATGTGGTCCACACATGGCAGCTGACGTCTTCAAACCAGCAAGGGCATCTCTCTCTCGAGTCTGCTGAGATGGAGTCTTCTATAATGTAAGATAATCTTAAGAGTGTCATCCTGTCATCTCTGTCATATAAAGTGACCTAATCAGGGGAGTGACATCCTATCACTTTTACCTTATGCCATAGTTAGAAGGAAGTCCCTGGTTCTGCCCAAATGGAAGGGGAGGAGATTATAAAAGGATGTGACTCATTGCCCAGGTCACTGTGGGATGTGTCTGCCCCACAGAAAATGGACAAAGGATAGCAGGTGTGCAGAGGAGGAAGCCCCCGCTTCTTCTAGGGGGAGGTCACAAAGGTTTCCTGAAAGAGGGGACATTTGAAGGGTGATTCTTGAAGATTGAGTGGCTGGGGCCGGGGTCACCTGGTGGACAAGGTGGAAAGGACGCCCTGGGCAGAAAGAAGAGCATGGACAAAGACACGGAGGCAAGAAAGACTCCAAATTGTTCAGGGAACTGCAAAGAAGTTCCACAGAGTTGGATCCAGCAAGCACATGGCCAGAAACATAGCTGGAGAGAAGGTGGGCAGCAGCGAATCAGGACAGATGTGGAATGCTGGGCTAAGCACTTTTAACTGTATTCTACAAGCAATGGAGAGCCATCAATTTGCAGGTGTGGATTCAGGGTCTTCCTGGAGGAGCAGCCAGCACCTTTCCTAATAGTTCTCACAGATGTGTCAAAGTGCTTGTACTTCACAAAGAATCCTCGGGGAGAGTGGCACCCTTTTAAGAGTATGACAGACACCAGAGCCTGCTAAAAACGTCTGAGCCTCCCTGGCATACCAGACCATAAACTGTTGGAAGGAACTTTTAAACTTCCTGCGAGCCAGCGACTGCCTCTTCTCCTTGCCTCAGTTTGGTGCAGCTTGGTCCTAGGTGGCAGGCCTCAGAATCAGACTGACCTGGGTTCAAATCCTGGTTGGGCCACTTGCCAGCTGGTGAGACCTTGACCAAGTCAGCGTAGTGAGAACCAAACACAATTATGCACACCAAGCACCATGAGTGTATCAGTCTCTTAGGGCTGTCATAACAGAGCACCACAGGGAACTTGAACAACAGAAATTGTTCTGGAGACTGGAGTCCTGGAGACTGGAAGTCAGAGATCAAGGTGTCTGTCAGTAGGGATAGTTTCTTCTGAGGGTTCTCTCTCCTGGGTTCGCAGATGGCCACCTTCTCCCTGTGTCTCTTAGGGTCTTCCCTCTGTCTCTGCCCGCATGTCTGTCAATTTCCTCTTCTTCCAAGGGCACGAGTCATACTGGATTAGGGCCCACCCTGAAGATTTCATTTTAACTTAATTACCTCTTTAAAAACCTGATCTCCAAACATGTTTTTTATGAGGTACTGGGGGTTGGGACTTTAATATAGAAACTTTGCGGGACACAATTCAGCATATGATAATATATTCTCTATACTATCTCTGTATCTCTCTCTCTCTCTCTCTCTCTATATATATATATATAGTGTATATATATATATATACACAAAGTGTATATATATAGTGTATATATGTACATATGTATATAGTATATATACATATGTATATATATAGTGTATATATATATATAGAGAGAGAGAGATACTCTCTCCATATCTCTATATCTATATGTCTTCGTCCACCTCTGATGGTGACAATTTTCATGCTCCAGCTGCAGGCCTGATTTCTCAGCCTCTCATATTCTAGCTCTTCTATGAGAACTGGTTTGTCTCATCAATCATCTTCCAGAAGGATGTCCGTTCACGCCTCGCTCTGTAACTAACAATACCAGCAACACCAGTCCTGATGGGATCCCAACGCCACTGAAATATGCCTAACAAAGCAGCCGAATAACCTTTCTTTAATTTAATCCTATGGCAGTAATTTTCCAGAACACACCATTACAAGGGAGCAGGATGATCTCCAAGGCGTTTGATGCCTAATTAAAAGGCACTGTAGCAAGAAGTAGAATGCAGTTACGTCTCAGAATCACATCCTTTTGATTTTGGAGTTAAGGAAAAGAAGACTTTTTACCCAGATGTGAGGAGGCTGGGCAGGGTGGCCCAGGGAAATGGTGGGGGCCTCTGCTGGTCACATGGAGAAGGCTTTGTGCCATTGCTAGGATAAGCCAAGGTCACTCCTCTTTCCTTGTAGATGATGGGGCCAGCAAGATCTGACCATGGGCTGAAATGGTCATTAGCCGAGGAACCTCAGGGATAGCTGATCCATTTTCTATGTTAACTTATCCAGCAGCACCTTCTTATGGAGCATATATTAGGTGCTGTTCGTGGTGGGCACGATCCTCAAAATAACTGACACAAATATCTCAAAATCATGGATGCATAACTTGGGGCCCAAGCTCTAGCACATTTGTGGATTCTGATCTCCAAAACTGCAAGAATCAGTTTCTGTTGTTCTAAGCCACCCAGTTTGCAGTTTGCAGTAATCTATTAAGCAGCCCTAGGAAATTAATACCCATGGTTAATTAAGAATTACCTGAAGTTGATGTATTTCAAGTGTTACATTATTTGACTCTTCCCATTTTTGTGGTGGTTTTGAGAATTCAGTGAGATAATGCATATAATATGCTAAGCATAGTTTGTCCCTCATAAAAGCCATATAAATATAAAATTAATTTAGTTATTAATAACATTTATCTTTTTACAAAGATTTTAGTTTTAAGTAATCTCTACACCCAACGTGGGGCTTGAACTCACAGCCCTGAAATCAAGAGTCGCATGGTCCATCGACTGAGCCAACCAGTGCCCTTAAGTTTATTATTATTATTACTGTTGTTGTTAAATCAAAATCAGATAATGAACTTGGAAACACCCCGTAAACCCTAAAGACAACAAACAAATGCGAATGTAATTGGTGTCAAGGTCAGTGAAGTGAATTCATATTTGTCCTTTGACTCCTCTTCTCAGGAAGCTGTTCAGGAAGGAGGTCACCTAGGGCCCAGCAGTGGGCTGATGGGCTGGGTCCTAGAAAGGGAGGCCTGTGTACTGGTTCCCTGGTCCCCTGAGCCCTGCTCCGGAAGGGGGCTTAGACAATGATAGTACAATGAAGTGAGTGATCAGGCAGAGGAAGGTGAATGGGGCACAGAAGTCCACCTAACCCAATGTGGGACTGGACGTTGGGAAGGCTTGCGGAGGAAGTCAGTACTGAGCTGACCTGTAAAGGAGAAGCAGGTGTAAAGCATTGCGGAGGGCATTCTGGAAGTGAACCCTAACTTCACACACCTGAAAGGATGACTGGGGGGGTTGCCACATGAAGAAGGTGAAGAATACAAGTCTGACAGAAACCCCATTCAACCAATTTACTTCAGAAAAGATATATGATTGGGGAATTGCAAATTAAGACAACGAGGTACCACTTCATACCTTCCAAGTTGGCAAAAATCAAAATATCTGACATTACCAAGTATTGACGAGACTATGGTATAAGAGGAACCCACCGACAGGCTAGTGGGCTGAAAATGGCCATGACCATGGTAGAAAATACTTGGAAATATCTAGCACACTTGAAGACATGCCAAATCTAGCAGCTCAATGGCTTGACATAGTCCCTGGAGGAACTCTCACATATTTGTACCCAAAGTGTGTCAGTCAGTTTCCACTGTGTAACAAAGCATCCCCAAATGAAGCACCTTAAGCAACACTTGCTTATTTAGCTCGTGCTTCTGTGGGTCAGCTGGGCATTTCTTCTGATCTGGCCCAGCTTGGCTCATCTCTGCTGGGCTCTTCCCTGGAGGAGAGGTCTAGGGGAGGGTCGGCTGGCGGGCGCATGGGCTAGCCTGGCTTCATTTCCTGCCTGTGGGTTTACTGGCTGCTGGCTGCCATGAAAGGAGCAACTGAACCACAAATCTTGTGTCCTCTAGCTCCACGCCATGGTTAACACCCTTGCTTGGTATATGTTCCTGATGTGTGGCAGCCAATGTCACACTTGCCTGTGGGATGAACTGATGGTATGGATTAGGAAAAGACAACCTTAAAAGCTTTATTCTGGGGGCGCCTGGGTGGCTCAATGGGTTAAAGCCTCAGCCTTTGGCTCAGGTCATGGTCTCAGGATCCTGGGATTGAGCCCCACATTGGGCTCTCTGCTCAGCGGGGAGCCTGCTTCCCCCCACTCTCTCTGCCTGCCTCTCTGCCTACTTGTGATCTCTGTCTATCAAATAAATAAATAAAATATTTTTTTAAAAAAAAGCTTTGTTCTGTTTCTTTTCTTTCTTTTTATTTTTTCAAATAACAGCTTTATTGAAGTATTATTTGCATACCATTCAACTCACCTACTTGGAGTTAACAATTTAATAGTTGTAAATACATTCCCAGAATTCTGAATCATCTCTGCAGTCAATTTTGGGACATATCCAATCACCTCTCCCCAAAAGAACACTATGCCTTTTAGCCACCAACACCCCCCACCCCAATCTACTGTCTCCTGTGCCCCCAAGCAACCACCAGACTACCTTCTGTCTCTAGACACCTGCTTATCCTGTACCTTTGATAGAAATGCAATTATGTAATATTTGGCCTTTTTTGAGGGGCTTCTTTCACTTAGCAAACATTTTCACGGTTGCTCCAGGTGAAAGCATATGTATTCGTTCTCCATTCCTCTTCACCGCTGAATACTATTCCCCAGCGTGGCTACACTACACATTTACCCATGCAGCAGTTGAGGTCCTTGTAGGCTGTTCCCACTCTTGCCTACCATGAACGACGCTGCTTTGAGCTTTCACCTCCAGGCTTTTGTGTGGACATAGTTTTCATGTCTTTCAGCAGTAGAATTCCTGGATCAGGTGGTATCTCTCTGTTAAGCCTTTCCAAGAGTTGCTAGATTGTTTCCAATGTGGCTACACAGAGCCTTGGAGTTTACAGCCTTGGGGACCTTCTAAGCTAACAGGTATACCTGTAACTTTTAGGTCCTTCTTTGCTGCTGTTGTTTGCTTTGTTTCTTTGCTGGCTTTTTATAAACCAGGATTCTCATGTGATGTGGATACAGGCCCAGTGAGTGGATATAGGCCCAGGTAAGCTCTCCCTGGACATCCTGCTGGCTCCCGAGTCTCTGGCAGGATTTATGGTCAGCAGTCCCCTCACCTACTTGCTTGCATCAGCTCGCGCAGAAACTTTACTGTTCTTGGACGCTTCCTCTTCTGTCGAAACTTCCGTGCCTCCCCTCCTCCACCAGGCCACTGGGAAAGGTTCTGGGGGCCATCTCACCAGCCCCTCACTTCTTCTGGGGATGGAGGCAAGAGGGCAGTGTTGGGGTTGTAGGGGCCTAGATCAGAAAAGAAGTTGATGGCAGAACTGAAACAGAAAACAAAACAAACATTTTTGTTTTTCTTTATTATAGTTATAATATAGGCTTATTATATAAAAATGAGAAAATAGTTATAATTCAAAAACAAAAACAGTTTTAAAAAACCCATCAGCCATAATTTCACCACCTACAGAAATAATGTTAACATTTTGATTTATAACTTTTATTCACTTAATTATTCATTAATTTATTCAATAGATGTTTATGTGGTGTCTACCAGTTGCCAAGTACTTTACCAAGCCCTGCAGACATTTTCCTTTGCACATGTA
Organism: Mellivora capensis; assembly: GCA_004024625.1. Lineage (NCBI taxonomy): Eukaryota > Metazoa > Chordata > Mammalia > Carnivora > Mustelidae > Mellivora > Mellivora capensis. Next base: position 52,584 of record PISX010003120.1, on the reverse strand, counting down.
TATATGTGAAAATATATACATCTTTTCCTACAAAACCCAGGATCATCTTACATATGTGTTTTATCATTGAAATTTCTCTATCATGCCAATGACATGTTATACATCCCTTTTTATGAAACTACGTATAAATCTACATTCACATTCTTAACAACTGCATAGAATGTGCAATGAGTTATTTAAGCAATCCCCCATTGTTGTACACACTGATTATTTTTAACTTTCCCTGATAGAATTTCCTTGATAATTACAGCTATTATCAACATAGCTGTGATCATCTCTTTGTCTTCTTGGTTCTTCACATAAATTTGTAGAACTATAAGTGCCAAGTTCAAAAGGCATATAAATATTTGTAAGGCTGCTCTTGATACATTTTGACAATTGACCCATCAAAAATAACTGTACAAGCCTCTCCTCCCGTCAGCCATGCATAAGAATGCCCGCACATCACCCCTCATTAATATTCTACTAAGCCTGGATAATTTATTCTTTTCCGATATGAAAAATAACAAATGGTTTTATTAGTTTCCTAGGGCTGTTCTTATGAAGTTGCCAGCCAACGGTACGGCTGAAAAATAACAAATTTATAGTGTCACAGTTCTGAAGGCTAAAGTCCCAAACCATAGGTGTTAGCAGGACTTTCCTCTCTCTGAAAACAGCAGAGAGATCCTTCCTCCTCTTCCTGGCTTCTGGTGGTCTCTGCGTTCCTCAGCAAGCATGGCGGAACTCCAGTCTCCACCCTTGTCATCACGTGGCTTTCTCCCTGGGTCTCTGGCTTCACACTGGTATCACCTTATGATAGGGACAGCAGTCATAGTGGATCGGGGTCCTGTCCTAGAGTAGTAAGACCTCATCTTAACTGATCACATGTGCAATGACCCAATTTGCAAATAAGATTATATTCTGAAGCACCGGGTGTTAGAGTATCAGTATACTCTCTCTTACAGGGTTGCGAAGGGGACGCCATTCAGAATGGCATAGAATGCATAGAATGCATAGAATGATGGCATTGCATACTTGAATTTTTGACTGATTGGCATTTTTTATTACATGCTTAAAATTTTGATTGATTACTGATAAAATCATAGGTTTTCCCATAGGTACCTTAAGACAGGAGTAGTCTGTTATTTATAAAACTTTTTATATAATAAAAATACTCATGCTTAGACTCCAGGCTTTTCTCTTTTACCGAGTCTCAAACAGCAAGATCTGCCCAGACTTTGGGGCATTTGTAAAATCAGCAGAGCATGTAGCTTGCTCTGGGTGCAGTTCCCTCCGCACCAGTGCTACGAGAGAATCCTCCCCTAGGAAGCCCACCTGGAGGACAATGTGACTTCGAGGCTCCTGTGTTACTCAGGAGAGGCTAGGTTGCGCTGTCTAAAAGAATGACCCCAGAAGTCTTTTTTTTTTTTTTTTTTAGGATTTTATTTATTTATTTGACAGAGAGACAATAAGAGAAGGAATACAAGCAGGGGGAGTGGGAGAGAGAAGTAGGCTCTCTATTGAGCAGGGAGCCTGATGCGGGGCTTGATCCTAGGACCCCGAGATCATGACCTGAGCTGAAGGCAGATACTTAATGACTGAGCCACGCAGGCACCCCAACCCCAGAAATCTTGATGGGCTGCAGTCCCCAGGTTTATTTTTTTTAAAGGGTTATTTATTTATTTATTTGAGAGAGAGAGAAACAGAGATAGAGAGACAGAGAGGCAGAGGGAGAGGGAGAAGCAGGCTCTCTGCTGAGCCAGAAGCCCAATGTGGGGCTCGATCCTAGGACCTGGGGATCATGACCTGAGCTGAAGGTAGATACCAACCATCTGAGCCACCACCCAGGCGCCCCCCCCGCCCCCACCCCCCGTTTATTTCTTGCTCAGACCGTGTGTCTACTGCGGGTTGGCCAAGACTCTGCCCCACCATCATTGTAGGATTGAGGCTCCCAGAGAAGCTCCCATTTGGGACATCAGAGTCAGGGAAAAGGAAACTGCTCTGTTGTTTTAACAGAGAGAATTTTTAAAAAATTATTTATTTGAGAGAGAGTGACAGAGAGCACAGGTGGGGAGAAGAGGGAGAAGCAGTCTCCCTGCTGAGCCCGGAGCCCGACATGGGGCTCGACCCTAGGATCCCAAGATCATGACCTGAGCCGAAGGCAGATGCTTCACTGTCTGAGCCACCCATGAGCCCCTAACAGAGAATTTGATATAGGGAGTTCTCCTCATGAATGTTGGAGGACCGATGTGTCAAAGGGAACCATGAGGTGATGGAGAGAGCCCTGCAGGCAGCAAAGACCACCTCGGGTCTGGGGGACCAAATGGAAGGCTTGCTGCTTGGAAGCCAGCTGCACAGAGCTGGTGCGCAGAAGCCCAGGCAGAGGATGCTGCTGCCACTGGCTGGCATCTCACCGGGCAACGAGCCTGGCTCTGGGAGGGTGAGGACACCTGGGCACTGGGAGCAGGGGCTCGTGCAGGAGTTTGAGCTGCTGCTGTGGCCGCAGACAGATCAGCAGGCGAACAGGCAGGAGGAGAAGGCTTCTCCCTTCTCCGGCCTTGTAGCCCCCGCCTAGGGCCCATGGCGGCTGGTTTAGCCGGGGCCACAATCACCCAACGCCACGGACAAGGTGGCTCAGTCCCGGAAATGCACTTCTCGAAGCTCTGGAGGCTGGAAGGCTGAGATCATCAGGGTGCCAGTGCGGTTGGGTTCTCGCCTAGTGCCACCTCGGGGCTGTGTCCTTCCATGGCCGAGAAAGCCAGATCTTGTTTCTCTTCCTGTTTTTATAAGGAGGCCCGGCTCTCCGAACCTAAATCGAACCCTATTTACCTCCCAAAGACTCCCCCCTCCCAATTTCATCACACTGGGGGGTAAGGTGTCAACATATGATTTGGGCGAGGACACATTCAATGAATAGTAAATGGTGGAACCAGAGGGAACCATTGGCTAAAGAGCCCGCACCAACTGCAGAGTAGAGCCACATGGGTTTGGGACTTGTAACTGGCACAGCCCACCGAGCGGCAGAGGGACAAGGGAGCATGCACCGCTCCGAAAGCCTTGATCATTAGTGCCACCAGCAGCACCAACCCCCGGCTGGAGCAAGTCGTGGGTCAGGATGGTAACAGTCTGCTGCACGAACGGCTATCCGATGTTGTGGACAGTAAATACGAAACCATCGACTGCAATTTCAATTCAGCTGCCGGGGTCCAGCAGACTTTTCCGGGTGAGCAGCCCAGCAGGGGTGACTGGATCTCCCTCCCAGGCCCAGCAACACGTTCTAAGACAGCCTCAGGCTTTGTCATCCTGGAGTGGTCCTGTGGCATCGGCATCACCTGGAAACTTCTTGGAGATGCAGAACCTGAGCCTTACCCCAGACCTGCTGCATCAGAAGCTGCATGTTAACAGGTCCCTGGGTTGGAGAAGCTCCCCTCTGTGGCCCCCCGTACCGGGCTCTCTCTCTCTCTCACCTAGACTGAAAGGAGGGGACATCTTGCACCAAGCCTAGGTAGGTTTGACCCCATCCCCCTGCACTAGTGACCTTGAATTAGTGTCAGTTCCTCGCAGACTCTGCCCTTAATTTGAAGGCCCTTCTTAGTTCCCCACATGGATGGGAACTTTATGTCTCTTTATTTTTTTCTGCCTCGTCATAAAGATTTCGTGAGAGTCTGGCAGAGGCTGCGCTGGGATTGTGAGTCAACTGTCACTTTGGGCGATTTCTTGATGCCCAGTCTTTGGCTCTGACTTGCTTCTCAGGTTCCAGGTAGACATGGATTGGCTGGGGGCGGGAGGACACACACACCTTTCCACCCATTACAAGGGTGAATTCGGGGGGCTCCCTGGGGCTTACTCCAAGCCTGAATCCCTTTGCTGACTCCGTGGTTCCTCTGCGTTCCCTTGGTCTCATGCCCTATCTCTACATGAAGGCACTTTGGGGACAAGAGGCACATGTCCTCCTACAGCTGGGATCGAGCTCAACCTCAAATCCCAGTACTGCAAGATAAGTCCATTAAGAACAAATCTCTTTGCCTTGAAAGCATGCAAATCCGTGGATGTCGGTGGCAATTGACTGTACAAAGCCAATTATTTTCAAAAAGTGTTTTAATTTTTCATATGCTGGGATCCTCCTGAAAGCAGCAGCCTGGGCAGCTGTAAGTGACAAGGCAGTGGAAGCCGGGAAGCAGAGTGCTTGGGTAAGCTTCTCCCTTCCAGGACTATACCCAGAGGCCACACAGTTATTTGCAGAGAAGCGGCTTTGTGCCACGTGGTCCCACGAGAAGGGGAGCCCCGGGAGGGCAGAGACCAGGCCACATGCCTTTCTGTGCCCATCGGGCAGTTTCCGGTGCACAGCACTTGGTCGACTTTCATCAGGCTTCCGTAAACAGACCCTGAGACGAAGATGTGCAGACACGTGGGTGTCATGGAAATGCTCCCCCGGGAAAGTCTGTAAAGGAGTAGGGGATGCAGACCGGGAAGAGGAGGAGAACCAGCAAGCAGGGCAAGGGCTGAGGGAGCTGAGGGAGGGACCCAGGATGCAAAAAAGTGCAGGTTGGTGGACGGATCTCAGAGTGAGTGTCGCCTTAAAATCCGTCGCTTGCCTTAAAATCCGTGCCCCCCTATGTTGCTTGCTTCATCCTAGTCCCAGCCTTCTGGCCAGGAAGGTGGTTTCAGACAAGATCCCTCCCAGGCAGCTTCAGTCTGATCCCGTGGGGCCACTGGAATATAAATCACATCCACTGTTTTCTTGATTAGGGTCAGGATCTGGGGCTTTCTGACTCAGGTTAAAGATACCCTGGGAATGGGGAGGGTGTATATTCCCAAGGACAGGCCTGGCAAGAGTCACAGGTGTGGGCTGTTGTGAGGGAAAGGCTACCTAAGGAGGGGGTGTAGGGCACAGAAACAGTAAGAAGGGATCTGGGTGCAGATCACCTCACCAATGTTTGTTGAGTGAATGAAGGAAGGAAAAAAGAAATTTATGAGTGAATTAACAATCAAACAAAAATGAATTCACTGAAAATTGAGGATGCTCATAAGAAACCCTGTTCTACAACCGACTCTGAGCTCTGACCCCACTTCACCTGCAGGGCTAGTGTTTATTTAATGCTGGTTGCCAAGCATCGTGGTGGGCATTCCTACAGCAAAGTCTACCCCTCCTTCACCAGGAGATTTCCCATCCCTGGTGGATACAGAGTACCCACTGATGTGACTCAAAAGCTGGTGGACACAGCAGCCAAAACAGGAGCGGGACAGAGTGTCTTCCCTTCCCTGGGAGCATCCCCTGAAAGAAAGGAAGGGACTGAGGACCCTAGTTACTGATATGTGAGTACCCTGGCTGTGCCCCATCCCAGTCCTACCCAGTGACTACAGCTCCTGAAAGCAGCCTGGCACATTATATCAGCATTTAAATCCCATCACATCTCCCTGCTGACTCTCATTGCAAAATATTTATTCATTTGATGGCTCAGAATAATTACCTCGGTCCCCAGTCTCTGAGACTGACAATGCAGAGCAGCGGAGAATTCCCAGCCTTGCCCAGCTCTTCTGCTACCAGGGGGCACCCAGCATGGGGGCAACATGAGACACTCGAGCTCTCTGCCTGGCATAGCCCCTTCACCCCAGAACCACGTTTCCTGTCCCCATTCTCATTTTGCATCGACAGCCCTATCGTCCTAGGGACCCAGGCTTAAGACTCAGGTTATCTATTAATCCATGCAAACACTTACCGAACATCTTCTTTGGGCTAAGCTTTGTGCTAAGACCTGATCCTGCCCATTGGCTGTGCAGTGGATGACCTGACATGAGTGCTTGTACAGTGCCAAGCATAGACAAGGCTCTAAATGGCACCTGCGTGGCTCAGTGGGTTAAGCCTCTGCCTTCGGCTCAGGTCATGATCTCCGGGTCCTGGGATGGAGCCCCGCATCAGGCTTTCTGCTCAGCGGGAAGCTGGCTTCCCCCCGCCCCCTCCCCCACCTGCCTCTCTGTCTACTTGTGATCTCTGTCAAATAAATAAATAAAATCTTTAAAAAAAAAAGAAAAGCTCTAAAAATGCTTATTAGATGGACAAATGGATGGATGAAAATATGGTAGGATGAGTGGATGGATGGAAGGACAGGTGGTGGATGGATGGAAGGAAGGGTGGTGGATGGATGGTTGGTCGAGTGGGTAGATGGAAGGATGAATGGGTGGATGAAAGGAGAGGTGGATAGATGGACGGTTGGATGGATGGCATGGTGGAATGTGTAGGTTATGTCTCTTCGGTATCCTGTACACAGTCCCTGTGAACTTGACCCCTCACATTCTCTACCCTGGCCATGTATCGCAGGCCAAGCTAATTAGACCATTCCAGACTTGTGGCCACAGAAATCAGTTTCAAGCCAGGACAGACATCACAAGCCAGATTAGCAGTCACCTTGGAACTTTTTTGGTTGGTTCTAGCAGCAGACATTCTCTCTTCCCTGGGTTGCTAAAGTCCTGGGATGTTTATTTGAAGGTGCTGAAGTCTCCTTTACTTGCCACAAGGAGAGAGCCTGACTGAAATGTGGGAAGAGGGGAGGCAGGAGAAAGGAAAAAGGAAAATGAGGAGAGAAGAAGAAGGAATAGAGGAGGAGGACACACTGGGGGACATCATATAAGCCCCCAGTGTGAGACACCAGTTGAACTCTTGGACTGTCCAGGTACAGGAGCCAATGAATTCCCTTTGTCTGACTTAACACAGCTTGAATTGTGTGTATTGGTAACTAGGAGAATCTTGTCGGTGCAGAGTGAGGGAGTGAATAAATGAGTGAGTGCGTATCAAATGAATGAATGCACTCTATAAATATCAAACTAGTCACATGTTTTTTTTCTCCCTTGAGAACTAGACCTGCAAATATAAGGATTTAATTAGATGTTCCTGGTTTCCACTGGAGCCTATCTGATTGCTTCTATTATGCTTGGTGTTGACTCTAACCCTCAAAATGTAAATGGAAAGTGAAAAGGAGAGAACAGCCCAGTAAAATTAATAATTTTCTGAGGCAGGCATTCCACTCTGGCTGCAGTCTCTAGGAGTTATTCTAAAAGAAGGGCTGAAACTAAAACCAATACAATTTATAATTACCACTCTCCTAACTCCACATCCAAGCCAAAGCAGTGGGAGCTGGTGGGCATGCAAAGCTGACCCTACAAACATATCCTCCTATTTCTTCCCTCTCCACCTTCTGGAACTTTCTCTCCATCCAGAACTTTTCAAGGCTCCTCAGTGTTTGACAGCAAGCACAGTCTGAGGGTTCCTGGAAGGTTTCTAGGTGAATGGATACCTAAGCTATATCTTGTGGTGTGGGAAAGGCCCAGGTCCAGAAAGGTGGGAAGAGCTTCATAGACATGGAAATGGCACCAGGCAAGTCACCAAATTGTAAGTCCTGGGCAAGCAGTGGGAATGGCCAGAGATGAGACCAGAGAAGTTATAGAGGCCAGCTCATAAAATTCCTTATAAACAGAGAATTCGTGTGTTTCCTTCCTGCACCATCTACATGTAATTTCCAGGATTTGGTGTTTTTCTAATGTTGTACATGAACATCAGTAAATACCGGTTGCAGATCTTCACCGCAGATCCACTTGGAATAGAACCAGATGAGTTGGGGTTCCCACCCTGAAGCTCTGTCAGGTGCCCTAGCAATTCAGATGCTCACCAAAGTTTGCAAGCTGCTCCTCTGGATCATGGGAGTGTAGGTCAGTTAAGGCCGAGTCCAACTTCTGTTAAAGGAACCAAGATGCAGTTACCTAACCAAATAGACATTTCTTTTCTTTGCATAACAAGAAATCTGGAGTGGGGTGGTCCTAGGGGACTGCGGCTGGTCCAGAAAGTCATGGGGCCAACACGTTTCCTCTAGCTTCCTGCTCTACCACCCTTAAGGGATGACTTTCATCTTCCAGGAGGCAGAATGACTCCTCCCACAAGCATCAATCTGCACGCCAGACAGAAAGAGGGAGGAAAAGGTACTTCGTACCAGTGAATCCCTTCCTTTCTATCAGGAAAACACAGCTTCCCTAGAAGCCCAGCCCATAGATTTTTGCTTACATCCCCTTGATCAGAACCTGGTCACAAGCTTCAAGGAAGACTGGAAAGTAAGATTTTCAGCTGAGCCTATGACTGCCCCAAGCAGAATTTGGATCTGTTAGAAAAGACGAACGGGAGGAACATAAGGTTAGTAGGAAGAAGGCTGTATAGAGAGCCATGGGAGACGTATGGAAACCTCCACAGGTGGATTTCATGTATCCTCACCACTGCATGGAAAATGGGCAAGGCCAGCAGCAGAGGAACCAGGGGGAGGCTGCCGCAACCCATCAGGGCAATGGGCATGGTGACCTGCAGAGGACTGTGGCTGCAGGCATGGATTCAGGAAATCCTTAGCAGATCAAACTGATAAGACTTGATTGTATGGGATCAGAATGGGGGAATGGGCAAGAGAAAGGAGAAAAAGGACCTTACGAGGATGTCAGTAAGTTTTCTGGCTTCAATTCCTGGAAAGATGATGCCATCATAAGTGAGTTTGCAGCTACAGAGAGGGGAACATTTTGTTTGGGACAAGCTGCCTCATCCAGAGATATGAAATCTTAGGGCCGGAGTTCAAACTCCAAGAGCAAATGAAATTGGCAAGGAGCGTAAGTCAAGAAAAGCAGTGGACCCAGAGCATATGTAACCCACACCAAGGCTGCTCTGGGCTCCAGATGGAAGTAGAACCATTCTGAAATTTCCCTGAAACTTGCAGGGTGTAGAAGCAGAACGCTCCAGCTTCCCAAACCCCACCCTCTCTCCCCGTCCAGGGGAGCCACCAAGTGGCTGCTGCCTGCTACAGGAAACTGTTTAAGAGTTTCTCTTCTTAAACTAGAAAAACAATAGTATTAGTAACTGACTCCAAGCAACGACTTTCTAACTACTTTGCATATCTCACCTCGTTTGATTCATGCAACTGCTCCTTATCTCCAATTTATCAAAGAGGAAACTGAGGGGAAACACAATAAATAAAACGGAAATTAAAAATAGGAAATAAAACGACTTGCCCAAGGACACACAGTTCGTCAAGGGCAAGACTAGTAGTTTAAACCTACATCTGACTCCAAAGTTCTACATCTTAACTGCCAGGTGATAAACTTCCGAGCCCTCAGCATTTCTACCCTGAGTTCCGATCATTTATGTCTTTGTCTTCTATCCCCTATTGAACTGCAAACCTCTGGGAATAGGAGCTCATCTCAGACCTTTTCTGAATAACTGTTGATGTAAGCCCTAAACTATGGCTCTAGATTTAAGGGCAGACTTGCTCCCTGAATGTCACCAATCCTTCCATACCCATCAACCCTAACACACCCTTTGGGACCAGACTTCACCCTTTTCAGTGCACAGCTATTTGTGAAAATTCTCTTAGCAATTATCTTGCTTTCAGAGATGCAAAAAGGGCAAATGCCCATTTGTTAATGAACTACAGGTACGGTTATGAGAAACCAGTGTACTGGGACGTCACCACTGATTCGAGCATGAGGATCTTAGTTCTTATGACATAAGACTACTTCTCTTAAGCAAGAGAAAGCAGGACAAGGGGGCTCCTGCCTCTTAGGAGAGTGTCTGGGGCATGGGTAAACCATGGAGACGGAAGTCCCCGCACCATCTGGGTAAATGGAAAAGCATGAGCCGTCCTTATTTCTCGTGGTGGAAGCCAGTGGTGGGGAGAGGTCTCACGGGAAGACTGAGATGTAGACTTGGTCGGATGCTGCCATAGAGCATGTCCTACGTGTTCAGGTGGCAGTGTCACTCGCCTCATGTGCTGGCTTTCCCCAGGCCTTCAGGAGGACCCAGGCAGATGTCTGGTCCATGAAGGGTTAGGAACATCACATCTGACCCCAACCACATCAACACTGAAGGAAGGCCAGGAGGGGGAGATTAAGGAGACTGGGGGGCTGGGGTCACTATATCTTTTGATTCAAGTGCATATCCCAGATATAGTTTGTTTCCTTTTTTTTTTTTTTTTTTTTGAGAGCTGAGTTCTCTGTCCTATTTGCCCAGATGGGCAGCCTGGGAAGGACTGGAATCTGCTTTTTCTTTCCTGCCTTGAATTCCTCTAGCTAACTCAGAGACTGACCTCCAGACTGCCATGAATTAAACTCTGGTTTGTTCTTCAGAATATCCTTGTTACATTAATTTAGAGAGCATAATAAATCTGGAGTGAAGTATGTTTGCTGCAAATGCTAATTTGCTCGATGAGAATATCAATTAGATCTCTGAGGCATAGAAATTATGGCTGTTAAAGATCTCAAAGGTCATTCTTCGCCTGCTCCCAAGTAAGAGGATGAGTTGTTCTCTGCTGGAGACGTCTGGGGTAGAATAGTAAAGGTGCAAATACTTAATATCAATGACGTGTCAAGTGCTGGGCTTGAGACTGAAAATTCAGGAGTTTCACAGATCCCAGAAACCCACCTACAGATATGCGGTAATAATAATGATAACCACCGCCGCCAGCAACCATCAGAGCAATGGCAGCTTTTACTTACTGAGCAATTACTATGCATTAGATTCAAGTACTCATGCATTTACTCCTTACAACGGCTCCGTGACACAGGCATTATTCTTATTCTCATTTTATAGGCAAGGAGACGGGGTCATAGAGCATTTAAATACATAGGTTTCCTGGCATCTATTTCTGGCCAAACTGGAAGAGCAGGCAGGCATCAGCCTTACTCTCTCCTTGAGATAACTGAACAACTAAACGACAGCTCTCAAAACACTGGCAATCAGTGTACGAAGGACAGTGAGCCCTGAGAGATAGGGAAGCAAACGAGGCGAGCCTCAGGCATGCTCCAGCTCATTGCCTGGACAGTTTCCAGTCCATGGTGCAGACACAGGGAATTGAATAGAGTCCAGCATATTCTTGAGTTGAGGACGCAGCGCAGGGAGTCTGAGGACGTCAAGATCTGCAGGGCGGAACCCCGGAGAGAGGGGAGCTTGGTGGACAGAGAACTCTGGGGCTCTGCAGAGGATCACTCATGAGTATCCAGGTCAAGGATCATTGCTTGTGTGTGAAGAAACAAAGTCCGAGGAAGGAGAGATCCGCCCAAGAGAATAGGAAGAAGCATTGCTTGCTGGCTTGCTTGCTGAGCTCACCCAGGACTGGACTAGGGCCTTTCCCTACCGCCAGCGTGGGAAACTCTCCTCATGCGTGGGATTGGTTAGAGGACTCGGAAGGCTGTTGCCTCTGTAGTGGGGAAAATTATCGCTAGACTAGATACTGCTCTAGCCCTGCCTCGGGAAACCTAAAAGGAAGCCCTCAAGGATCAAACTGCTCCCCAGTAACAGAACCACATCCCAGAAAAACAGCTCGAGGACGCATTTTAGAAATATATGATGGTGGCCTGGCCGGAGAAAATGTTTAAGTGGGTGGACTGAATGTGTGAAAAGTAAAAAGTAAAAAAGCAAAAAACAAAACAAAACAAAACAAAACAAAAATTATACGTTTTATCATTTCTGGTTATAAGAGTACTAAATTAAAATGGGATCTGTTCAAGTGTGTTTGTTTAATGCAACAGAGTCCAGCACACAACAAGGTAAGATTGCCAATGGATGGCATCCAGAAAGAAATGACCAAGCACACAAGAGCAGCAAAATAAGGAGAAAAATCAATCACACCTGACCCAGAAATGACACGGATCATAGAATTAGCAGATAAGGACAGGAAAATAGTCATTATAACTTAATTTCCTATGTTCTGGAAGCCAGAGGAAGGATCAGATGATCAGACATGTTAAACAGGTATAAGGAAGAGGGGCACCTGGATGGCTTAGTCGATTTTAAGCATTGGACCCTTGATTTCGGCTCAGGTCAGGATCTCAGGGTTGTGATCTCAGGGTTGTGAGATGGAGCCCTGCGTGGGGCTCCTGGGCGTGAAACTGCTTAAGATTTTCTCTTTCCCTCTCCACTTCCCACCCCACTCTCTCTCTTAAAAACAAAGCAAAACAAAACCAAAACCAAAAAGCAAGGAAGATATTTTTAAAAACCAAAATACCCAAACTGAGATTCTTTGAAACGAAAACTGCTGTGTCACAGATAACAATACATCAGATGAGATTCTTGGAACATTGGACGTCAGAGATTAGTGAACTTGGTGACGTAGCAGTAGAAACTATTGGAAACTAAACAAAGAAAATGCAACCTGATCTGTAGGACAGAAAGCAGGGGGGGTGGGTGCCTGGAGGTGAGGGCACTCGGAGGCGGGAGGGGCATCAGGAAACTTGGGGAGATGGAAGTGTTCATTATCTTGGCTCTTGGTGATGGTTTTACATGTGTTTTTATATGTGTCAAATCTCATAAAACTGTACACTTTGAACATGTGTAGCTTATTGTATATTGATCATGCCTCCATAAATCTGTTACAAAACAATTTTCCAAAGGTCATTCAGCTGATAAATTGCAGTCTGGCTCCAGATGCTGAGCCCTGGAGAACCACTTTATATGGCAACGCAGATACTGGGATTCCCATTTCATAGATGAAAGAGAATCAAAGGGATGATGGGACTTCTCCAAGTTCACACAGCAGGCAAGTGACAGCTAGGATTTAAAAAAAAAATTTTTTTTAAATTTATTTATTTGTCAGAGAGAGAGGGAGAGAGAGCAAGCGAGCACAGGCAGACAGAGTGGCAGGCAGAGGCAGAGGGAGAAGCAGGCTTCCTGCCGAGCAAGGAGCCCAATGTGGGACTCGATCCCAGGACGCTGGGATCATGACCTGAGCTGAAGGCAACCGCTTAACCCAATGAGCCACCCAGGCGTCCTGGCAGCTAGGATTTATACCCATGTCTGGCTGACTCCAATTCCAGTGCTCTTTCTGTGTCATTCTCTATATTTTTGCTGTTGACTTGAAGCCAGTAGACACCAAGCATGCAGCCTCCACTCTCCAATGCATCTCTGGGTCACCTCCTTCCCCCTGCACCTCTTCCTCCATGTACAAAGCCCACCCTGGACTCCCAGTCCTCACCCATGGATCATTACTCAGCTGCCTACCTTCTGTACCTGGAAACATGGGAACAAATCAATTTGTAAATGCCTGGACCAGAGCAGGGCTGAGTAATTGCCAATGCATCTTTGTGAAAGCAAGAGCTCGCGGGGCACTTGGAAAGCAGCCCCTGCCTGTTTTAAAGAAGTAGACACTCCGAATCGAGACAAACAGACCAGCACACATGCAGCATTTAGCATCTTTCCCCTCTCCCATCTCTTTACAACTCAGCGCAGCCTCCTTGGTGCCCCCCCCCTTTTTTAAATGAAGCGACTGGTGCTGAAATTGATTATGAGGAACGTAAACATGTCAATAGCTAAGCCTGCATTCAAATTCATCCTTGCTGGAGGAGGGGGGTTGCTCTGAAGTCTAGATCTCATTTAATTCACCGCACAGTGAATATCTGACCACGTTTTTCATTATAAGCATGAACTTCATGCAGCCAGCGCTGTTAAAAATAAACCTCCAAACCTAACTGCCTGGTTCTTGGGTGCGGGGGCTTTCCATTAGGAGAGAGGTTCCAGTGGAAGCCTCATGGCTGCTAACAAGCCTGATGTCAAGAAGATTCCTGCATGGGGTGGAGGGCTGCCCTGAGACTTCTGAGGTCCCTTCCCCATCGGGGACGCTAACCTCACACTCGGGACACTGGTGATATTTATTATACGTTAGGCAGAGGGTGAGAAGTGTTCTGTGCCCTGTTTCCTGCCCTGCTGCTCTTCTGACTAATTCAGTATTTTTCAATCACTGGATTGTCTCTACCTGTCTGGAGCAAAGCTTTAATCACTATATAAAAACATTTGGGTTATAACTGAGAAAAGAGGCTACTCTGTATTCTCTGTCCATGGGAAACTGAGTGGTTTTGAGATGCAGGAGAGAGCAGGACATGTCTCTTCCTGTACTCCGAGTAAATCTGAATTTGGTGAACTCTAAATGGTGTGATATAAAATGTATTCATTAAACTTTCATACTGCGTGCAAAATTTGAAAAGATGCACATTCCCCCTAAACTGACATTTTTAAAAAAAGCACCATGGAAAGAATGATTTCCAAGCTGGAAAGGGGGAAGGGGCTGGGATGTGTTGTATTCTGGGTTTATGTTATTGATTCATGGCTGCACATCTTTAGCAGGCAAGCTAAGGTACCCATTTTTCTTGCTCAGGATCTGTCTTGAATCCTGTGAGATCTTTAGGAACCATCTCCCTTGCACTGCCCTGTTCCAGGTAAAAAGCAAAGGGCAACATCAAGCCAGCTCTGATGAGGTGTTCTGTATTTTCTGGAACATGGGAGAACTGGACCTCCAGAGCAGCACGGTCCAACAGAAATATAATGTGAACCGTACATGTGATTTTAACTTTTCTGGTAGCCATATGAAGTTAAAAGAAACAGGTGAAATGAATTTTGATATGATATTTCATTCAACTGAATATATTCAGAATGTAATTTCAACATGCAACCCAAAGAAAGAATCATTTTTGAGAAATTTTACCTTCCTTCTTCTGTACTATTTTCAAAATCCTGCGTGTGTTTTACATCTACAGCCCATCGCAATCAGAATGACCGCGTTTCAAGTGCTGGGCTGCCGCATGAGGCTGGTGGCCGCCATATTGGAAATGTAGGGCTGGACTATCTATGGAGCACAGTCAGGGTTGTGAGGTACAGTAGTTGGAGAGGTCCATGGTTGCAGGGCGTGGTGCCTCCCAGGAAGCAGTGTGGTAACTGCCTCCTTCAATGATGCTCTAAAATGCTCTTCCACTCTGGCCTTTTAGGCCTTTTCCCTCCAAGTGGCCTGCCCCAAACTCCAGTTTTCAAAGGCATCTTCTCCTACAAGGAGACTGAGTATCACGGCTATATTAGACAAGTCACAAGTCAATTAACTATTTCTTTCAATAAACTCCCCATCTGTAGAACGGGGATAGGCAGGAATACAAAGAGGATGAAAGAAGACAGCTGATGTGAGTGGTACCATTTGGTTTTATCATGAATGGTTACAATGATATTCCTTGGCTTAATTGCTGGGTGTATGTCTGTGTACGATTTTATATTTCATCGTGACTTCGAAGCACGTATTTGAACTTAAAGCAAGCAAACCAAACCTAAACAAATTAAAAGAAAAAAAAAACCCTAATTGGCTGTATGTATTTGTTGAACCTCTAACAAACCAAATCCAAGTATTTTTTGGAAATTGAACTGAATTGCACCAATCCCCCCAAAACAATAATAGCAATAAAACAAAAAGACCCCGTAAGTCATTTCTAACTAGTCTAATGGTTTTTTGTCCCTCCTCTTTGCTGTGGACCCCTGTCTCGGACCCCTGTCTCAGACCCGAGTCCGTTTTCTGTACATCCACCAGAGGGCTCTTCCGAGGCAAGAAAAACCAATACATAATGGCTCGGGTGGAGATGTGAGGCATCAGGCAAATAATCATTATTTGCTTATGGTGTGGATGCAAACACACATTTAGGGCTTGTGTGTTTATCTTACAGAATGTACAAAAAGGAATACTTTCAGAGGAGCATCCAAGCTGCCAGGGCAGGGCATTCTGTCCCCAGTCAATTTTCAAAATTGATTCAGGCGTCTTGATTGAGAACTTGCTTAAAAGAATATGTCCCAAGTGAGAATCCATCCAGTAGCCTGTTCCACTCTGTCCTGCTCAGAATCAAATGATTTCCTTCCTATTTGAATGATAGGTTATTATTAGGTAACTGGGAGATGATTTGAAGCTGGTGAACATGGATGTCGTACAATATTTCACTCAATGCAATTTAATGAAGAACAATCAGAAAATCTATGCTCACTCTCCTTTGCATAAACAACAGACAGCATGCTCATTGGGGCTAAGTTCTTTTTTTTTTTAAGATTTTATTTATTATTTATTTGATAGACAGAGATCACAAGTAGGCAGAGAGGCAGGCAGAGAGAGAGGAGGAAGCAGGCTCCCTGCTGAGCAGAGAGCCTGATGCGGGGCTCGATCCCAGGACCTGAGATCATGACCTGAGCTGAAGGCAGAGGCCTTAACCCACTGAGCTACCCAGGCACCCTGGGACTAAGTTCTTAAAGATTATTCCTGGGGCAATTTTCATGGGCTTTGGAGTGGGGCATGCCTGGTTCATATCTTAGCTTTCCTTCTTACACTGTATCTTAGTTTTTTCTATCAGTAAAATAGGATCACCATGACTGCCCAAGAAGAGGGAAAATGAAGTCATATACATAACTTCTTGGCATATAGAAGGTGCTCGATAAATACCTTTCCTTTCTAGTTGCCAAGCCGGAATTTCCCCTCCCAAATTGATCTTTCAAGTAATTGCTGGGTGTTTTCCAACTGGCACTACCAACAATGGAACTTGTTGACCCTATATAAATCATGAGCAACTTTCTTATAGCAACCCTAGAAATGCTTCCCCTGGGCTGGTGTCCAGTCATTGAACCTAACTTAGGGAGTGTCTGGTCTTGATCCTAAATTGGTCTTATACTCTGAGGCATAAGATTCTATCAGCTCCTGTGCTCATGTCGCTGTGTTCTCAGAGGCAGAGCCATCCATCCGAAAATACCAAGGAATTAATGGGACCTGTATGTGGAGATGCACAGGTATTACTAATTAACTCCTTGGAATTAAAATTCTAGAAGTAGAATGGTTGGTTATGAGGGGCTGCACATTTGAAAGACTTGCAGAGCGTGTGAAAATGAGCCTGGGAATATTCTACCGGCAGTGGACGAAAATGCTCCCTTCTCCAAAACCTCATGCCAACCAAGTGTTGCCACTTTTTGTGTTTACTAATATGAAACATAAAATGGTATAATGTTTAATTTGTAAGGCTTTGTGGGACATGTTTCCCATATGTTTATTGGCCGCTTGTGTTCGTTCTTTTTCTGTTGGTGTTTTGAGTCTAATGTTCCCCAGAGGTTTAAGTTTTTCCTTATGGGCTTATAAAGGATCTTTGTAATATAGATACAGTGGCTTCTTATCACATCTATAATGACTTTGTTTTTTTCCCCAGTGTGTTATTTGACTTTTAAGGCTTATTAGTCTGTTTTTCAAAACTGCCTAAAAAGTAATGAGCAAACATTTATCCACCCAGTAAACACTTGCTGAATGCCAACTATATGCCAGGCTCTGTGCCAGGCATTGGCATTACAAGAGGGAAAAAAAAGCCCAAATTTCTACCCTCTAAGAGATCCGAGTCTAGTGGAAAACAGTTATTTCTGTAAAGGTGCCATGAGCATGGTATGATAGTTGCTCTGGCCTAGGGAAGCCCTAAGGTTCCTGGGTGCCGAGTCAGGGCATCCTAACCAGTTGGGAGGGGAGAAAAGGATGCGGGAAGGCTTCATGGAGGTGGTGGCATTAGAGCTGAGTCTCGATTAGACAGATCTAGGAGGGCATTCTAGGAAGAGGAAAGAACACAGGCAAAGGTCCCAAGGCAACGAAAGGCTCCATCGTTTCAGAGATTTCCAAATAATTCAGAGTGATAGAAATGTGTGATATGATGGGATGGGGGAAGCTCATCCACAGACAGAGATTTGACAGCAACAAAGAGACAAGTAGGTGAGGGCTAGATCGTGAAGGGCCTGTGCTGTATGTTAAGAACCATACAATTAGAGTCTAAGAATTAGGAAAAGCATCGAGGGGCTTCCAGAAGTTGGCTCTTTTCAGCCTGAAAGACTGTTTTCTGAAGGAAGGCTAGAAAAGCAAGTGGAACCCAGTGCGGTAGAAGGCAGTCACTGACGCTTCTCACTAGGGAGCACTAGAGAAGTGCTTTAGGAGGATAATTCTGGAAGCAGATATAGATAGCCTGGGAACCAAGAGACCAGTTAAGAGGCCACTGCAACATTCAGGCTGCTCTGAGCCGTGGCGGTGGGGATGGAGAAGAGGGACAGATCTCAGGGACATTATAAAGATCGAAGGACCTGAGGGATTCAGGTATGTGGGAGGGTGATGCTCTTGCAGAGTCAGTTTAGGGAACTGGACAGGGTTTCCTGGAATCCAAGTTCAGCTGAAGCCTGAACCACGGACATCCGAACTAGCAGAGCCCTTATGGCAGACTGTAAATGGCTGCACATTCTTTGACATTCCTCCTATGAGAAGAAGCAACTGTGTGTCCTTCACTTGAATCCGGGTGGGCTCTGGGACTACTTGACCAAGAGTCCACCGCCGTGCCAGCTTCTGAACTTGGCCTTGAGACTCTGACCGCGTCTACTTCCCATCTGTTGGATGAGAACAACTGCGGGGGCCCACGCAGCCCCATGAAGAAGCTGACATGAAACAGTATCAAGCCCCGGCAAGTTCCCAGCCGATGGCCAGCACCAGCTTGCCAAGCACGTGAGTGAATTGCCTCGAAGTGGTTCCTCCAGCCTCCAGGGAGTGTCCTCTGCTGAAAGTGCCTGGAGCAGAGAGGGGGCGTCTCCCAGATCACAGGTTCACGGGCAAAATAAATGTTCGCTGTTATTTGAAGCTGCTAGATGTTTGAGTGGACTGTCACACAGCAATAGGGAAAGCAAAGAAAGAACCAGGTATTAGAGAGGTGCCAAACTAAGGCTAGATATCCAAATGTGGGCCACCACCTGTTTTTGTAAATGAAATGCGGTTGGAACACAGCAATGTCTGTTCACTCACATATGGTCTTTTTCTGTTTTTGTGCTTTAATGCAGAGCTGAGTAGTTGGGAACCTGGTGGCCCACAAAGCCTAAAATATTTACTCTCTGCTCCTCTGCAAAGAAAAGTTGCTGACCCCTCCTCTGGTGTATCAGAAAGAGGCCCAAGGAGAAGGCACTGGTCAAAGTCTACATACAAGTTAGGGACAGGATCGAGACAAAAACACCAGGATTCTTAAATCCCGGTTCTGTGTTATTTACTCTATTCTACTAGGATTTATTAAGCGACTATGTCAAGAAATATCCCCAAAGCACATTACCAGTGGAGAAGAGTAAAGAAATACCATCTAGAAAAATCTATAGTAGAAATGAGCACTGTATGTGAGAGAAGGCAGAGAATGTGATTTTCATTCCTGCTCCTGAGTACCTTCCCAGCATCTGGCCCCCCATCTTTTTTTTAATAACAGTGAAGTGATTTTCCTTTAAGAAGCCATTGCCAATCTGCCAGTTCATGTGGTTTGAGTGGAACTTACCTCACCTTTCAGGGTCAGGCCTGACCACTGTGCTTTGTTCTGAGATGCCCAGATGGCACACCTGCCAATGAGATCCCACCTTCAGTCCATTGCTGGGTGTTCTAGGACAAAGAGGAATTCTTTCCCTGAAGTGGCTAAACCGGTAGCCCATCTTTCTGGAGCCACAGGGACCATCCCTGCCTCCATCCTGGACAGACTTGGCCAAAACCGGAGCCCCTCGGAGGAAAGCAGAACCAGGAGCCGAAGAAAGATTGTTTATGACATTGAATCAGATATAACTCCAGGCCCTTCCATGAATGCTAATAAATACCTTTGTTTTTCTGAAACCACATAGACTCTGCCATTATAACTCAACAATTCCAGCTGATATTGGTGTTTTCCTAGGCAACCACCCCCCAGCCTGCTTCTGAATCCTTCCCGTCCCCACACCATCTCAGCCGTCTGCTCTCTGCAGCGCCATCCTCCATCTAGGAATGCAAATTTCAGAACCGAGAGTGCCAAAGGCACGTCTAAGAGGAGCAGAGCCAACTTTGGTAATGAATTCCTGCACACTGTGTGAGCCATTCCGTGGTTATTTAGAAACCCATTCGATTTTTTTCTCCAGTGATAGTGAGTACACTGTCCTTGGTATCGTGTCTATCACCAGCTAAATGACAGACGTGTTTCCACTCAGGGTCTTGATAGACTTGTGGCTCTGGGAATGATGCCTCTCAGAGGGGACTGGCAGTGCCGGGCAAAAGATGGGCATGGGCTCAGTGGGTTTGGAATAACTAGAAGCAGGAGATACGCTGCCCTCAGAGGACCTGGCGGAGGTCTGGAGCCCATTGTTTTGAGATATTCCTGGCTTTGGAAGTCTTTTTCTTTCCTTTCGAAGTGGGGACCACCCCTGGAATGGGTATCTCCAGGGCAGACAGTGGAGTGGCTGGAAAAGGATGGTCAGCAGCACAGTGGGGTTGGCTCAGATCTTGGATCTCCAACACCAGCTGCCTCCGCATTTCATGGAGAGCTTTCTAAAAGTCCCAGAGCTGGTCCCATCCTCTGCGAGATTCTGAGTCCATAGGTAAGAGTAAGCAATCCTGATGTGGACAATGCTCTCCGATTGGAGAGAGCTGCCTGGTTGGAAAGCCATTGGAATGAGATTTCCAGAGGCCAGGGTCTGTTTCTTTCTTCCTCCCTGGGGGCTTCCTGTGAGTCCTCCAAGGTGCTTCTCCTCCTGGCCTCTCAGGATCCTCACTGAAACCCTCCCAGAGTTACTGCATGTGGTCAGAGGCTGTTGGAAACAACAGTAAAAACCAGCCGTGTAACTTTCTCTTTAAGGAAACCAACCAAGAACCAGACATGTGTCCCAAGACCACATAACAAGTTCTGGGCTTAACCAGGGTGCAAATCAGGGCAGCTGAACAGGGGAAACTCTCCTCAGTCTGGTCTCACTCTGAATTATGGGGCTGGGGTGTTATCCTCTAGTTAGCTCACTCAGCCCCCCAAAGTGGACTCAGCAGCAGCCTGTTCTCCATCGTGATCAGTGGGAAGGAGCTGCCCACTGAGGGAGGGAAGGAGAGGGGCTTCTTTTAGTTCCCCACTCCCACATACCATCTTTGGGCCTTGCAGAGGCTGCTTGGAACTTAACGGGTGGCTCACCAGCCTCCAGCCCCTATAAGTAAATTTCTGTTCCCTGGGAACAGGGCGGGTAAATCTGGCTGGTGGGTACCGGCTCTACTTCTACCCCGCCTCCCTCCCTCTGCCCGTCCTCAGTATTCCGTATACCCACACCACCACTCGGCTAGAATCAGCTCTTTCCAGTCCAGTGTGTCAGCAAGAGTGAGTGGCGGAGCTCACAGACCATTGTTCAGGGGAGGATGGTGGTGAGTCACGGTGAGAGACTCTTTCCAGGCTGTGCTGGAAGGCAGAATAATAACACCATTTGGACTGGCCTCTTAAAAATAGAACAGATGGAGTCTGCGACCTGGGAAGAAAGGTTGTAGGAATCCAGGGGCATCCTGGGTGCTCTGGGTGTTCTGCCCAGTCAGGTTACAGTTCACCGGAGATGCTGGCTCCTGGCATGCCCATGCGGGATGAGAGAGTGTTGTCACGTGCCATTCAGGGTGGGGCTTCCAAGTCTTTTGGTGGTTACAGAACCTTTCAGGATTTCATAGAAACCGAAGACACCCCCCACCCAAAATTCATATACACATTTATGCAAATGCTTCATGCAGTTTCAGGGGTTCATGGAACCCTTGGATTCTCAGTCATGGTCTCCTGGCAAAGGACTCCCAGTCTATGGGTTCTATTTGTCCACTAAGTCTATGAAACACATTCCTTCCAAATTCTTCTCCCCATGCCCTCCATAAAGCCAGTTGTTTTTTTTTTCTTTTGGGTTGTCATTGCCTTACAAACATTTATCAAGGGCTATCCAGCTCCTATGGGAAGTGCCATACTCCTGGGGGAGACAGGAGAGGAGGGGCCGCCATTTTGGATGTCTGCAAGAAGGGTGCAGTCATGGCAGAGGCAGAGGCCCTGAGGGACTGACCAGCTTTGAGAGAAAACACATGGTGAAGGTTGGCCACCCTGAGAGCCTAGTGGTTGCTCCCCATCCTCTACCTCCTTCCCTGGGGAGTAGGAAGGGCAGAGATCCCTCCCCAGCCCTGAGGTGAGTCACCACATGTCTAAGGCAGCCCTGGCAATCCCATCCCTCTTTCTGAGTGTCTCTGGCCAAAGAGACCAGAGGGGAGGTCTGCTTGCAGCCCTCATTTTCTGGAAAAAAGGTAGAGCCTCAGAAGGAAAAGGCTTTTTGCTTATGCACCTTCTTTCTGCCTTGGAAAGTTGGTTTGAGGACTTACACCTGTTATGGCCATAGTGGGACCTTGAGACGATGAGTGTGAAAATGAAGAATAAACAACAACAACAACAACAAAAACTCTAACAGGTTAAGAAGGAGGAACCAAAAGTTAGGAAGAGACTGGGATCTTGAAGGATTTCACTGGGCCTCTGACTTGCCCTGGATTCTCAGACTCCTTGTCTTTCTAGGTACAGTGGTAAATGTCTGTTTTATTGAAGCCACAATTGGGTAGATTTTCTGTTACTTGTAGCCCAAAAAGTGTGTCTAAGGGCTGACAGTGAAGCCCTGGAGTCTTAGGTCTCTCTTAGGGGTATGTATGAACCTGGTCTACCACAAGGGCTTGGAGAAGGAGGTGATCTACTCTAGCTGCAGGTGAATGAGGGATTGAGAAAGGCTCAAAGTAGGCAATACGCTTGACCAGGCCAAAAAGATCACCTCTTCCTTCTCTTTCATTAGATTAGACTGAAATCACCAGTGCCTAACACAGGCACATGCTGCATAAATATTTGTTGAATGAACACACAGCTATGCATATGAATGCATGGGTACTTGAATTCAGGAGACTGAGGAAGGAGGAGGTGTTTGGCCTTGTGGCTAGTGTTACATTCAGACAGGGAGACCCTCTTGTTCCCTCTCAAAGACTAAGACAAGCCCAGGGCTCCAGTTGGGGTATTTGCAACAAAGGGCATTGGCATTTTGTTGCACAGCTTGACATCTGTTTAGCCAGCTGGTTTGCAAACTTTTCATCTACTACCTGAACAGGGGAAAAGAAAATCATTAAGAGATGTAGAGTCAGGAATGAGTGATCAGAGAGGCTGCCAGAAAAGTGGTCCTGAGTTCCTCCTTCCTCGGAACTAAGAAGACGGTGTCCACACCTTCACATGAAACATGGGGAATGGTGCCCGAGGAGGGGTACAATATGGCAGCCCTGTTGTCCATCAGGGGTCATGTTAACCAGATCACATTAACCAGGTCTATCCTGGCTGCATTGGGATGTGTGGTTACCTTAATGCAGAAACAGCTTTAGTTCTTCGAGTAGGCGCTCCAACCGTCACATACCCATGATTTCACTGTGGTGAGATTCTTTGATTTTACCTTCTCTTTGGGTCAAAGCCATCCGTGGCACCCTGGACTCTGAAGGCGCAGACACACTGGGTCCCCTGAAGCCTCAGAGCTAGCTGCCTGTGTAAGGTCTGGGGCAGTCAGAGCTCCTGGTCACGAGTTGCCTGGGGCCATGAATGATTAATAAATACCATCTTCTTGGGAACAGTTTGAGAAGACTAGGAATTAACTCTATGGGATTTGGAAGTGCTGCTTTAGGTTATTAGCAGGGTCTCATTTTGGTGTTTAAGATACAATCTTGTTCATTTAATTAACTCACTCCAATTCCAAATGCAATTAAAAACTCTCTTCCAGCTTTTTCATACTCTCCTTCCTGCTTTTTCAGGGAACTCCCTCTGAGCAGACAGAACCATGGGCTTGGCAGACA
This sequence comes from Mellivora capensis, assembly GCA_004024625.1. Lineage (NCBI taxonomy): Eukaryota > Metazoa > Chordata > Mammalia > Carnivora > Mustelidae > Mellivora > Mellivora capensis. Next base: position 29,152 of record PISX010003120.1, on the reverse strand, counting down.
GAGCGAGCTCTGGATCACAGCCGCCACCCGACCCGACTGTCTTGAGTCATGACAGCCTTCAAGGGTGGAGTGCACCTCCCCTGAATCCACACCACAGACAGTGTGGGAGACCCTGGAATGTGCTTCATTCACTCCAGAGCATGGGTCTGGGTGCTTACCTCCTAGGAAGCTCTTTGGACCCGTTGCCAATACGGTGAGTTCTGCTCTAACACTACCTGAGCTCATGAAAACCATCGTGTGTTGTAAAATTGTGCCACGGTGAACCACAGGCTGATGGGGGAAATGGACTTAGGGTACCATACTCAAAACTTTCTTCAGTAACACATTAAAAAAAAAAAGAAAGGAACCTAATAAAAATAATGTCACAATCTTGCACATGTTAGATGTTGAAGAAATACATCAATACCACAATACACATGGCCCCTTACCTTGAGAAAGACCTGAAACTTGCTTGTACAAGTGGGGGAAGGTTACAGCTTGTGAGTTATGATGAAGTGGTCGGAGGGGGTATATGAAGTCAGAGAGGCAGTTGTAACTCCAGATGGGGGAAAGAACTCAGGCAGCTGGTGACAACTTGAGGTATATGTATGTGTGTGCTTTGTGTAATCCTACTGACAATGTTGAATTTAATTGGAGCCCTATGTTCCTGGAAAACAGGGAAGACAAGAGAACCCCCTTCTCCTTTTTGTGTTCTGGAAGCAGCTTACTGCAGAGAATCACACTTCCTTTGTGACTTAGGTAAGACTCACAGAGGACCCCTTGTTAACCTATGGTAAGACCAGACACAGACCCTCCAAATTCTGTGGGTTGTTTTTTTTTTTTTTTTGCCTTATAAATGATTAGCTGAGTTGTTTTGTCCCACTGGTCAGTTGGAACACAACCGTTGTTAACCAAACTTTGGTTAAGCTTTCTCTCCTTCCCCGAGTCCCTGAGCTTTGTTGGCCCACTTGCAACCTGAGTCAGCATACAGCCCCTCCTTTGGGTCCTCCTGAGTGTAGGCTGATGTCCTCTGAGCTACTCTGTCTGATCATGCCAGCCTTTCATCCTTCTCTTCATGCTTGGCTCTTGTGGGCCCTGATTACTTCTCTCCATAAAAGAAAAATCCTTTTGCTTAATCTTTGAAAGCCTTGCAGATCTCACAGTGGGAGTGTCCTCTCTAACGCCATTGTTCCTCCTTCCACCTTGCAAAACCTTTCAGATAAAGTGTCTCCTTGTCTCCGTCCTGATCTTTGTCTTATTTGATACACAAAGTTGGTTCAGGAGGGTGCCGAGTTCTGCCTTCACCTAGTGTTCCTTGTGGATGAAATAAACATTTGTATCATGTTCAAATTGTTCTCCAGTGTGTCAATGGCATTGGGACAGATTCCTATTTCAAAGCGAATGTGAAAGCTGAGCTGACTAGGGAGGTCTGGCCCAGACATTCCAAATCTCAGCAGCGTTTGCAGCTTATTCACACGCTAGGGTCCCAGTTACGTGATAGTGTTTTAAACTGGGGGGAAGATTCTGGTAATATTTTAGATCTTTGCAAAAACCCATGATATTTCCATCATTTCCCATTCTGATCTTTACCTTCAAGTAAAGCCTCTCTTCACAGGGCTTCCTCCTAGCATGGCCCTCGTCGTCATAAAAAAATTGCAGAATTTCAAGATGAGAGGGGATTTAAAAATCACTTGGTCCAATGCTTTTATCTTACAAAGAAGGAAAATGATGTTGCTAATAGTAAGCTCCTCGGGTCCAGTTCGAGGCCAGCGTCATATCTGGGACCCTCCTGCTCAGCACAGAATCTGCTAAGATCATGTACTCAAGAGGAACCGAGATGAATTATAAACTCGAAGGGAAGGCAGAGTGAAAAGCATCAAGGCAGGCAGCGAGCTTGGTGGTCTCTTGAATTACACCAACTGGCCAAAGGTTGCTCTTCCTTCTAAAACCCACCAGCAATTGTTCTCCTTCCCACCCTCTAGATGTTCCCCAAACCATCTAAAATACAGAGCACCTTTGTGCTCAGAGAAGACTAAATTGAACCTTTTCCTGTTTTCCCTATCTGACTGCTTTCGCCCACATCACAGTAGATGATATGGATTATAAATGGCCCGGCTGCACACTCTAAAATGTGACTCCTCTGGGAGTTTTTAATCTATTCAAGACACAAGACACAAGCACAGCAGGGAAAAGTGAAAATATCTCAGCTTCATTAGAGGAAATTTATGAGCTTGTCTAGGGTCGCCATGGTGACCAGAAGACAGGCACTGTTTGTAGATGCCAGTACCTCTAGAAGATCTCAGGTAAGGGACGAAGCTATGTTTACCGACAATAAACTATGTACCAGCTGGCTTAGCATCTGTTTATCTAACCCTCACAAAAACCTGCAAGAGAGTTGGTATTAACCCCATGCAGAGCTAAGGAAACTGGGGTTCAGAGGCTCTAGGCCATCTGCAGGAGACCACACAGAATGGATCTGAACTCAGGTCCATCTGACCCTGACATCTGTGTGAATCGGACCTCTCAGAACTGTGAGGATCACCATGCTTTGACTCGGGTGGTGGAAGTTGGCAAAAACTGCACAGAGACACACACATACCCAGGAAATCGCATCACTGGGGTGTGGCACAGTTGCCACCAGCCTCCCTCAGGATGCCACAGGCCACTATTCCCAGGATACAGCCCATCTGTTGTTGTCTCCTTTGTCCTTCTTTAGTTTCTTTCCTCTCTGCTCCCCAAGAAAAAGAATCAGGTGGCTTTGCTTAATCATAATCACATGCAGAGTAGCATTCCAGCCAATGGTTGGTGGTCGTCTTGGATCAAGGCTCAATCTTTGTCTAGCCAGTTGAACCTGAGGGTTAGTGGGGGTCTTCTGGGAAGCAGACCCTGAAGCAGTGATTTGAGCACAAGATTTCCTTGGGAAGGTGTGGGGCAGACTGGTAGGGGAGGGCAGAAGTGACCCAAAGAAGGGGAGGTCCATTATGGAGGTGGCTACTGCATTGAGAGACTAGAGTGACTTCCCTAGGGAAAACCCAACACAAAACATTTGCCTCGGAATTGTTCCACTGAAAGGTCAAGGAATAGGGGGTCTTTTTACTCCAGCTGCCCAGTGTCACTGGATGAGGGCTGCTTCTGGGGGATGTTAATTCCTGGTCCCTTTCAGCTGTCTCTGTACCTGGGGAGAGCCACGGTTCCTCAATTCTGGAAAAGAAAAAAAGTCTCCGGCTGAGAGATGCAGATACTGATAGCTAGAAATGGGCTAGAGCCCCCTAAAAGGTCACGGGGAACTGGGTGGGGGCAATGACAGCTCTGCTAGACCAGGGTTGCAAGACTATATGAGCAAAAGTGTGTGTGCCAGGATGACCTGTGTGCCAAGATGTGCCTCTGGCCGCTTGGCTCATAAAGTGAGCTTCGAGAGGGGCAGACACTGAATGTGATCTAGGTCCTTCTTGTAGATTATGACCGCTTCTTCCAGAAGACCAAACTGTTTTCCCACATAGCCCATAATAACAGGCTAACATTTCATGTGTTATCTCATTGACCACCTAACCCCACCCCATCACACTCCTGTAGGGGAGCACTATTATTTTCATTTCACAGAAGAGAAAACGAAGGCCAGGAAAACAGCTAATGGCTGAGGATATAATTATCTTCTTTTAAAAAAAAAAGATTTTACTTATGGGACGCCTGGGTGGCTCAGTCAAACGTCTGCCTTTGGCTCAGGTCATGATCCCAGAGTCCTGGGATCGGGTCCTGCAAGGGGCTCCTTGCTGGGCAGGGAGCCTGCTTCTCCCTCTGCATGGGCTCTCCCTGACAAATAAAAAATATCATTAAAAAAAAAGAAATCTTTAAAAAAATATTTTATTTATTTGAGAGAGTGAGCGAGTGCACGAGCAGGGGGACAGGCAGAGGGAGAAGCAGAAAGACAGGCAGACTGCTCACTGAGTAGGGAGCCGGATGCAGGGCTTGATGCCGGGACCTTGAGATGTTGACCTGAGGTGAAGGCAACCACTTAGACATCTGAGCCACCCAGGTGCTCCTTGAGGGTATCATTTTCAAAAGGTTGTTATAAGTGCTCAATGAAAATTGTGGTGGTAACAATTTACTTACAACGTAATTATATATGGCTCCTGGCAGGTTTATTCATCCCACAATCTCAAGCCTCACATAGTGCTTTGCACATAGAAGATGCTCAATGAGTGGTACGTTCAACCGAAATGAATCCATTCTTGTTGCATTGTACATACATGTACATAAGATCATAGTTTCCAGGGGTGCCTGGGTGGCTCAATCGTTAAACGTCTGCCTTCGGCTTCAGTCATGATCCTATGGTCCTAGGATCGAGCCCCGCATTGGGCTCCCTGCTCAGCAGGAAGACTGCTTCTCCCTCTCCCACTCCCCTGGCTTGTGTTCCCTCTCTCGCTGTGTCTCTCTGTCAAATAAAAAAAATCTTAAAAAAAAATCATAGTTCCCAAACCAAGAAGTTCTGGTTTATGAATGTTTATTGGAAAGATCTTGTCAGAGACAAAATGCACAGGGGAATTAAGAAGATATTTTTATTCAAGTTATCACAATAGAGAGAGCCATCCAGGTGTGACGATCAAAGTGCCTTAGACCTGGAGGGAGGAATAGACAAGTTACAGATAGGATGACTGTAGAGCTAGAACTGTTTTGCAGTCAGAGGAAGTCTCAGCCAGCTGAACAGGAAATGTTTATCTTTGTGTCTGGCTGGTTTTGGAGGCACAAACAATTCTAATCTTAATCATTGGTGAGACAAAGAATGGGAAGTGGGAGGGTCGACTGTGTTCAGCGTTGTCACAGGTAAAGGATGGAGTCATCTGTGAATTTGTGGTAGTCATGACAACGAGTGTGCAGGGAGTCTTATCTAAATCACGTGGGGGGAAGAGTGGTTCTTTTGGGGTAAGTCATTTCTAGGAACACACAAGGATGGGGGATTTTGGAAAACAAAGGTTAGGGAGATTTCTGAACTGCTGCTGTCTTTCAGGATCACAGGACTCAGAGAATGTTTAACATGGTCAATTTCACACACACAAAATATAAACATTAAACTACATTTTATTATATGTTATGCCTTGGTTACTTAAAAAAGGGGGGGGGGCCTGGCTGGCTCAGTTGATGGAGCGTGCAACTCTTGGTCTCCGGCTCGTAAGTATGAGCCCCACATTGGGTGCAGAAATTACTTAAAAATAAAGTCTTCAAAATAAATAAGTACATAAATAAGTAAAAACACACATATACACACAGATGGAGCAAGGGCAACCTTTTCCAAAGACAAATGCAGCCCTGTCCCCTCTCTGCTGGCTTCCTGTTGTTTTTGAAATAAAGATCAAAGTCCTGAGCAAGGCCTCCAGGCCCCACCTGATCTGGCTCATGCCCGCTGTGCCCCTCTGGCCTCACTTTAGGGTCTTCTACATCTCCATCTGTGCATTCCAGCCTTCATTGCTCTTTCTAGAATGTTCCACGATGCCTGTTGCCTGAAAACTGTTGCCTAAGTCGTTTTCTCTGCCTGGAAAACTCTCTACTCTCCTGACCTGAACCCCACCCCCATATAGACACTTCAGGCTTGTCTGGTTACTTCTTCCTCTTCAGTAAGGATCAGGTTCCTTAGTTAAAACCCCCTGGAGATTCCTTGACCACCAGAAGTTTACAGACTACTTTGAAATGACTTATCTTCCTTTGAATCTCTTCTAGACTATGTAAAAAGTGATAAATGTATCTCCCATGGTATACATACAATAAGAACTTCCATAATATGTAATATATATTTGTCTTTGATATATTTTCTCCCCAAGGTTGTCAACTGTGTGTTCGACAAGTGACTGTTACATAAAACCTGTAATTTGTTGAAATTTGGGGTCATAAACATGATAACAGAAATTGTTTCACAAGCATAACATGTGAAGCACTATTAAATTTTGAGCAAACAAGTGTTCTGTCACTACTTTAATGAATGGTTCTTCTTTTCCCTAAAAACAAAAATCCATGGAGATCAAAATTATTTTCCTTCTGAGTAGCACCATAGAAATACAATGTGAACCATATGTGTAATACTAAATTTTCCCATCAGCAAATTTGAAAAAAAAAAAAGTAAAAAGAAAAGGTGAAATTCAAGATTTTTGTGTTGTAATTTTGTAATTCTTAACTGCGGTGAAATGTACATAACATAAAACATACCATCTGAGCCATTTTCAAGTTCACAGCTCCGTGGTGTTGAACCCACTTACACAGTGGTGCAACCAGTCTCCAGAGCTTTTCCATTTTGCAAAACCCAAACTCTCTCTGCATTAAACAAATCCCCATTCCCATCATCCCCAGCCTCTGGCAACCACCGTCGTCCTACTTTCTGTCTCTAGAAGTGTGATTAAGTACCTCAGATAAGTGGAATCACACAGCATTTGTCTTTTTTACTGACTTCTTTCACTGAAGAATGTCCTCAAGTGTCATCCTTGTTGTAGTGGGTAGCCACATTTCCTTCCTTTGGAAGGCTAGATAACATTCCTTTGTATGGTTTGTGTATCCATTCGGGGACCTTTGGCTATTTTAGCTATTTAGCTATTGACCATTTTAGCTATTATGAATAGCACTGCTATGAACGGGGATGTACAAATATTTCTTCAAGACCCTGCTTTCCATTCCTGTGGGATATATACACAGAAATAGAATTGCTGGATCATATGGTAATTTCACTTTTCATTTTTTTGACAAGCTGCTGGACATACGTCCATAGCCGCACCATTTCATCTTCCCACCAACATCACACAAGGGTTCCCATTTCTTCTCATCCTTGCTAACACTCGTTACTTTTTTAGAGTAGCCATCCAAATGGGCATGAGGTGGTGAAATCAATTTTAAGAAGACATTTTATTTTTCCCAGTATACCTAAATATTATCAAGTCTACTTATAATCAATATCATGAAATATTTTACATTTTTGTGATACAAAGCCTTTGCAATCTGGTATGTATTTTATACTGAGAACACATTTCAATTAAGACTAGACACATTTTAATTTCTCAAGAGCCATGTGTGGTTGGTGGCTCCCATATTGGATAGCCCAACTGTAGAACATATAACTCGGTTCAAAATTAGGTACTCAGGGACGCCTGGGTGGCTCAGTTGGTTAAGCAGCTGCCTTCGGCTCAGTTCATGATCCCAGTGTCCTGGGATTGAGTCCCACATCGGGCTCCTTGCTCGGCAGGGAGCCTGCTCCTCCCTCTGCCTCTGCCTGCCACTCTGTCTGCCTGTGCTCGCTCGCTCTCTCTCCATCTCTCTCTGACAAATAAATAAATTTAAAAAAATTTAAAAAAATTAGGTACTCATTGGTAGGCATTTCTGTTTGGCTGTCTCCCCCATGAATTCCAAACTCCAGAAGGACAAGGAATGTGTCTGTTTCATTCATATACAGTAGCTTGCTGAAGTCTGGCATAAACCAGGTGCTCAATAAACATTTCCAAACAAATGAATGAATGAATGAGGTGTCACTATTCCTATCTCTTTGCTTGTGACTTCGTTCAGATTCATTTGTAATTAATTTCTAGGAATAACTTGCAATGCTTTGTTCCTTGATCCACTTTCCAGACATGCTACTTAGCTCCAGGAAAACAGAGGAATGAATGCTACCCAAGTAGATCCTAGATCTGTGTCTGTGAAGAGATGGAAATGGCAAGTCAATGCTATTGGGAGGGAGGAAAATACCTTTCTTCGACCCAACTTGGATTTTTGGCTGGGTCTTTGTAATAAAAGACAGATGTACAAGAGAGAAGCATCCAGATTTATTTAAGTTCTATGTGGCATGGGAGATTTCATAAGGAAATGAAGACCAGAGGAAGTGTTTAAATCTGAGTGTTTTTACACTAGGTTTGATGAAGAGTGGAAAGTCATGGCAAATGTGTTAGGACAAAAGGGATATGAGCTAAGAGTAGGAAACTGGAGAAAACTTAGCAAGGCCCATTTGTCCTGATCCCTCTGGGAGCCTCTTGGGATCCTGGAGATAAGGATGTTCCTTTCCTCCGGAGGAGGAAGGGCATTTCTCACATGAGGGTCTCATGACCTGCTTCAAGGGAGGGTCAAAGAGTCCTTCCTGCTCCTGCTGATTCTCAACTTCTTTCAGTTTAAAATATTCAATATGGCAAGATGCCGTATTTGGGGTTGGCATGTCCTGAACCCTGTCACTGTCACAGCAACACATAGATAACTGGGCTCATTGAAGGATAAATATTATCTCTCTAACACCAGTAAGATTTGAGAATGTAATCTTAGTCTCTTGAGAATTATTTTCAGTATAAGTCAAGGAAGAGTAAGGGTTAACTATTAATCATCAGCATTCCAATGTGCAAAATGTATATGAAAAGGTCAGGAAGCTGTCTCATCGGACGCCCTTCGTGGGGTTGGGAGTGGGACTGGGGCATTTATTTCCTTTATGAGTTTCCCATGGGGCAAGTCAGGCCACCCACCCCGGATTTTGTTGCAGGACTCCTGCTGGGCCACATGGAGCCTTTGAATGAATTAGAGAAAGGCTCTCCCTCTGGGAAGAGTAAGCAGAGCATGGGCTGGATTTGAGCATAGTCTCACTTGCTTGTGCAGTGAACAACCTGTTCAGCCATAGCACTGGCCCTGCAAAGTCTTTCCTGAGCAGTCACTTTGTTTGGGGCAAATTTCCATCCACTAAGTACACCAGGTTGAGAGATAAAAGTAAAAGGCCCATTGATTATTTTGAGAAGACACCATCACCAGGATTCAGATCCTGTGTTACTAGGAGTGGTGAGTACATTCTAAGCTAGTTACATGTATTAACTAATTTAACCCTCACTATTACCCTATTCAATGATGATCAACTCCCATTTTTTAAAAAAGATTTTATTTATTTATTTGACAGACAGAGATCACAAGTGGGCAGAGAGAGAGGCAGGCAGAGAGAGAGGAGGAAGCAGGCTCCCTGCTGAGCAGAAAGCCCAGATGTGGGGCTCCATTCCAGGACTCTGGGATCATGACCTGAGCTGCAGGCAGAGGCTTTAACCCATTGAGCCACCCAGGTGCCCCTCAACTCCCATTTTTAACATATGAGGAGTCTGAGGCTCACAGTGGTCAAGTAATCTGCTCAAGGTCACCCAGCAAGTAAATGACAGAGCTGGATTTGAACCCAGCTGTCTAGTTTCCTTAGGCAAGGCAATGACAGGCCCCAGTTGCCTGAGTCATCGCTGACCTGGAGCCTGTGAAGGTCATCATTACTCCTTCACCTTGTTTTCAGTTGTGTTTGAAAAGCCACACATCTGAATAGGCAGTCTTGTCTTAGATGTGCTAATACTTTCATTCATCCGGGGTAGAAGTCTGGGATCCACTGGGGATCCTTCAGATGACCTTGTGAATTTTTCCTCTGGAATGCAGGCTCAAGACTTCAAGGCTTCCCTTGAAAAGCAATTGCTTCACCCTCATTTCCTGGTTATTTTGGGACATCTCCCCAGAGTGCCCAAGCTCTGACAACTAACACCCACTCAGATAACCAGAAAATACAAAGCAGTCTGAAAATTTCAGAGGATGGATTGTCTAGTATTGCTCTCTTTATACAACAAACTTGAAATGTTGCAAGCAAAGAAAGAAAAAAAAAAGAGAAGAAAAGAGAAAAAAAATCTGGAATGTGTAGATATTTCCATGCTTTCAGGAAGCTGGCTGTTAGCAGAACCCTAATGCGAAGGGTTTTGCTAAACGGAGGACCAGATTTGTAAATCAAACAGTTACCCCCCACCCAGATAAAAACAACAGCTTTCATGTCCTGACATTTACAACAGAGGAGAAACCTGCAAGGGCTTTGCATCCATCCCCCTCCTCATCTCTCTCTTTTTTCCTAACAGTTTTATTGTGACATAATTCACATACTGTGCCATCAGAAATTTGGTATTTTAAGTATATTCATTCACAAGATGTGCAACTGTCACTGCTACCTCATTCTGTTACATTTTCAAGATCCCAAAAGAAACTCCATATCAGTTAGCTGTCACTCCTCCTTCCCTCTCCCCCAGCTCCTGTCTAGCCACTAACCTGCTTTCTGTCCCCATACATTTGCCTATTCTGAACATTTCACATCAGTGGAACTGCACAACATGTGGTCTTTGTGCCTGCATTCTTTCACTTAGCATAATGTTACCAAGGTCCATCCGTATTGCTACAAGTATCAGTACTTACTTCTGTTCATGATCAAATAGTATCTCATCTTGTGGATATGCCACATTTTGTCTATCTACTCATTGGCTGATAGGCATTTGGGTTATTTCCACTTTTGGGCTTCCATCATCTCTTAATCCTTTTGCCACTCTTAGAAGTATGTGTTGTCCTCTGTTGATTGCTTGGATGAATTACGTTTTCATAGAACACTGAGAATGACAAATCTTCCCCCGAAATCCTTGGCTGAATTTAAAGTTCCAGAGACCAGTCAAGCACTGCTTCTTCTATCAGGAAAGAACAGGTGTTCTGGATTTCAGCCTTCTTTCCAGCCTTCAGCTCTAACATCCATCAAAGGAAAATGTCCTGAGCCCTGAATCCAGCTCCTCCTGCAGTGCAAAGATGCTTCTATGGAAAAGTTCTGGCATTCCTTTGTTCCCAGTGCTTGGCAGACTCCAGGAGACCATCTGGTTCTTCCCACAATCCACCAGATTCTTGTAGAAGAACACAGTGGATCAGATGTTCCACTCTGCAAGCCTGGGTCCGTTCAAATACCCCATCTGACAGTTAATAGAGGAGTGACTTTGGGCAAGTTAACTTAACCCGCCTGAGCTTCAGTTTGGTTAATATAGAAAGGAGTTAATAATATTAGAGTTGCTGTCAGGAGCAAATCAAGTCGTCAGGCAGAATCTGTCATATTGTAAACTCAACTATTGGCTTCCTATCTACCTATCTGTGCTGAGGAATATCTCTGTGCCAAATTGCTTCCCCTAAATCCATACATGCTGGTCCTCTCCCACTAATCAACCCTATCTTTCTCTAACACTAATCCCCACTATCTTTCACTATCTTTTCCTGGCTAACTTTTTACTCTTTTGATCTTATTTTAAATGCCACTTCTGTGGAAAAGCCCTCACAGCCACCTCCACATCCCCCTCTTTCTTAAAGTGCTCTGGTTTTCCTTCATTACTTTATCAGTTTGCATTTTTTTTTTCCTCCATCAACCCTGTACTCTACCAGGGACTTTGTCTTGCTCCCTGCTATTTCCTCAGTACCGACAGTGGTCTAGGATCACAGCAGGCATTCATTAAATATTTATGGAAAATAGTCCAACTCGTCCCTGAACTGGGGTACAGAGAAGGAAGGCATCCTCCCGCAAATCACACAGCATATTAATGTTAGATCTGTCCCCAAGTACCCTATTCCCAATCCACGCTCTATACCCGGAGCCTGGTAAGACTTTTCTTAACATGCCTCCTAATGTATTCAAGTGCCAAGGAACATTCCAGAAAGGGGAGAGAGAGTGAAACAGGGTGCAAAATACGGGAAGCTATTTGTGTTTTGGCCTGACTCCCTCTCTCCCGACCTTAATGCCGGCATGTTGCAAAGTGAGGGATTACAGCAATAACGACGTGGCGCCACAGCGACTGAACCGGAGAAGGTACAGCCACACATTGGAGCAGGACGAGGCCGAGCGGGGGAGGGGTGAAAGACAGAAGACAGATTCTGCGCAGGCGCAGCCGCGATGCTCTGCCCTTTCTTCCCCGCCCCACCCCTTCTCTCTCCAGTCACCAGAAGCCGAGTGCAATCAGCTGACGCGGCGCTGCGGTCGTCACGTGACGGTGGGCGGGGCGCCGGCGCAGAGCGCAGGCGCAGATCATAGGCGGCTGGGTCAGCTGACCCAAGGGACCAGCTCGAACCGATTTAGGCCGCTTCCCTCGGGCCTAGAGTCGCCAGCGCCATGGCCAGCCAGTCGCAGGGGATCCAGCAGCTGCTGCAGGCCGAGAAGCGGGCTGCCGAGAAGGTGTCGGAGGCCCGCAAGCGTGAGTTTCGGGGTGGGGCGGCCGGGCGTGGCGCGGGTGCGGAGATCGTGGATAAGATCCTCAAAACTGAGGCGTGGAGGGGTGGTGACCGTCGCGGAAGCTTGTGAGTCTCGCTGTCTGGATGTGAGACTCCGGAAGGCTTGTAGGCCGACTGGAAGCTGCGATGTGGGTGGTAGATAGGACGAGGAAATAATATTAGGATGATCTTCTTGGGGTCTGGGAGGGGTGTGGAGTGGGCTGTTAAAGGGGACTCGTCGCTTGCTCCTTTGTGTTGCTCTGTCTCAGTGTGCAGAGCTGCCATCCACGCTGTTGCTGAGGCTGGAAACAGGCCTCTTGCCACGTCTCCTCCTCTTCGCCACGTTTAGTCGGTCGCCTAGATGTTTATTATGGCTGTTCGTTTTTCCCCTTCCCTACAGCTAACATCTTAGCCCGGGACATTAGATTTTCTGAGGCTCCGGTACCAGCCTGATGCGTTAATTTCTTTAAAAAAAGTGTTGTGTGTTTTTTTAAAAAATGTGGTTAATATGTGCCAGACGCCTTGGCGCGGTGCACCAGTGTCTCCATCAACACGGTATTCAGAGTCCCAGAGAAGGAAGCAGATACTGGGTGGGTTGGTTGCAGGTGACATGAAGGCTAGAGTTGAGAAATGTAAGGTTGCTCAAGAACTTCACAGGTGGTTCTGATCTAGACTGGTGAGTGGGAGAAGGCCACCTCCTTCAAGTCCATTTTCCTTACTGCAGTCAGAGCCCTCCCTGAGATGCACATCACAGTCAGCAAACGTAGTGCCTGAAGAATAAAGCTCAGATTCCTTCAGAGGGTGTAGGCAGCGTTTTTTGGACCTGGGTCTAGCTTTCTTCCCTTATCTCATTTCTAGGTTCTCTCCTCCAGGCATCCTGAACCACTGCGATGCCTATGTGACCTGCCAGCCTTTGCATCGCGCTTTTCTCTGCTTGGAAATGCTTTTTCCTAGCTTCTACTCTCTTTTCTCTAACACTTATTCGTCCTTCAGATCTCAAAATGTAGGCAGCAGTTTTTCCAGTAAGCCTTCCCTTCCTTGTCATCGTCCTCTTGGGCTAGGCCAGGAGTCCTTCCTAAGAGCTCATTTCTGTCATCGCTGTGCAATAACTTGTTTCTTTATATGGCTCAGTCACTAGACTAAGCTCCTGGATTGCAGAGACTATGTGCAAATTCAACTGTATGTATTCATTTTCCCATCTGGCGAGATAGGTATTTTTATCCCTTTTTATACAGATGGATGAAATGAGGCTTAGAGAAAGGATTTGACCATATCCTGGGAAGCAGCATAGTAGTCTAGAGTCCTCTTTTTCCATGCAAGGATAAAATAGCAAGAACTGTTACTCTTAGTAATTCCTTGGTCTTTCTCCTGTTATAAGACTTAAACTTTTAATCCAAGTAGATTTCAAGCATGGCTCTTGTAATTTCTGGATTAGGGGTTGTATGATACTCTGTGTTTCATAGGAAAAGCTTTCTTTGTGGGAACCAGAGATGAGAACAAGCCTTTTACTCTTGCTCTGGTGACTGGAAAGTTCTGTGTTCTTCATAGACTGTTTCTCATCACGCTCTTTATAAAGTATTTCCAGAATGACTTAGAGTTTCTCCCGTGATGACTTATTAGTAACAGAAGTTATGTCTGTTGAGAAGCATGTGAGATAATTTGGGGGAGGTGCAGGAACAAACACTTGGAATATGGTAAGAATAATTCCGAGTGTCTTGGAGGTAGGGATCACGTTTTACATTTTTCTCTCTCTCATCAAGCTTGGTGCAAGGTCTTGTGTATCTCCGATAGTTATTAGGTATTTACTGAATGAATCTGTTTTAAAGGAGTGAATTTATAGCTGGTGTACATTACAGAATTTGCAGTAATTAGGAACAGAAGTATTGACGAGAACTACAGTTTGAAAATAATCACTGCCTTTCTTGATCTGTAGTTATGATTAACTTGTCCATTTAGGAATTGATGTGACAGAATGGTCCAGCCTACATTTTTTGTGAAATTGTTGCTTTGGACCACAAAACTGAATTGTGTTACAGTTTATTTTATTGGAGTAAAACAAAATATTGGCTCCCTGAAAAATAAACTTTGAAAGAAACATGATTTCCTGCTCGAATATTTATTTTTGGTTTTCAGAGACGCCTATCAGAATTGAACTTTGAAGATACCTGATGGGCAGAGAGTGGTTTTATCTTAATTCAGAGAGCTGTGGGGATTGGGAGTGACTAGGAGAGTGGTTTTGTGAAGTTATGTGGAGCTAGCATAATGTTTGAACCATAAATGTTATTTGTAGATTGGAAAAGATCTTTGGCTCTGTAATAATGGCATTTAATGTAGCTGATGAGGAGGATGGCATGTGGAGGACAGGGGTAGAAGTAGGCTCACGTGGATAGCAGTAGGCCCTAAATAAGACTAGAGTAAAATACACTTGCAGAAGCAGTCTCTGGGTGCTTAGAGACCTCTGTTAATTGTTTTTACCAGAGATGTCATGGAACGTTGATGTTGTGGGGTCATTATCCATCCTGTTCTTCATTAGGAGATGGGAGGTAAAATTTAGTTTCATTTGCCCACATGGTTTGAGTGGGATTTGAGAAATTGATATACAGTGATGTCTAATAAAGCTTACTCTTAGATACAGAATGGTTTATGTTCTGAATTAAGTAAATGCCCAGGTTGATTATCTAAGATTCTTCTCCCCCTCCCCATTTGGGTATCGGAGAAGTTTGATCCAGTGAGCAAAGATTCAAAGCAAAGACTATATGCTGTTTGGCCAGGTGGTCTGTTTTCATACAGGCTCTGATGGCATCTAGAGAATTTTTCAAGCTGTATGTTTATTCTCTTCAAGAAATCAGAGCATTTATATTTCTTCACTTAGATGCTTGTGCAGTCTTAACCGTCCAGGGTTCCCCATTCCGGATTCCTTCCCAGAACTACTTTCATTACTTACTTCGTTGCTCACAGGCATGGTTTTTCATTTCCAATATTACATCATCTGTTTCATTAGTTACATTTTAGGTTGATGTCCCTTGGGAGCATATTAGTCTTCTTGCTCAGCTTCTAAGCAGAGCTCCAGTTGTAATCGGTGGGATCCTTAGGTGTTTACTTCTTGGGAAGAGGAAGTGTTCCCTGGATGGCTAAATACCCCATTTTGTCTTGGTTTTGAGTAGTGGAGATTGAGAGAATATTCTGACACGTTGCAGATTTTTTTCTTTCATTTACAGTCTGTAGTTACGGAAGATGGTCCTTTTTATCTAAACACAAGTACAGCCTGGAGAGGGCAGGAACCTATACTCTGAGTTCATCTCTGAATTCCCTCCTCTATGCATGTCTCTCAGGACTGTACCTTTAATAAAAGTTTTTCCTTGTTTACTGTTAGAATTTACCATCTTAGTCTCTGCTTCCTCTTCTCCTTGTCTTTTAACCACTTCTTGATGTAGCTTTTTCCTTTGAAAACAGGAAAGAACCGGAGGCTGAAGCAGGCCAAAGAAGAAGCTCAGGCTGAAATTGAACAATACCGCCTGCAAAGAGAGAAGGAGTTCAAGGCCAAGGAAGCTGCGGTGGGCCTGGTTTATATTCATTACTGCTTTAGTGTCTTGAGGCTTTCTTCTTCTCCCTTTCTCCCCAGGTTCTCAAAATGTGCATCAGAGCTCGGAGATTGTGATTCTGGTTGAAAATTGAAATTTTGGCTAATTAACGTCCAGGCTGAGTCTCCTAGATGATCAGTTTTTAACTAACTTTGAATCCTAGTCTTCACTTACTTAGATCATTTCACAAATATCTATTGAACATGTTAACCTGTGCCCGGTGTTAGGGAACCAGCTATGAACAGAAATAGACTCGGTCCCTGCCTCATGGAGCTTAGCTTGCAGTCTGATGGTCAGGGAGACAGTAATAAAGTGCGAGTCATGCAGACCTACAGCTGTGAGAGGGGCTGTGGCGGTCATAATGTCCGTCAGCTAGAGCCCACTCCAGTGTGGTAGAGATACTTAGCAACAGTGTGGGCTGGGCTACGAAGCAGAAGATGGCGTGCAATAGTAGTACAACAGCAGATCGCGAAGCAGGGAGAATTCTGGAAAGGGGAAAGGTTGGAGGAGGGCTTCACAGAGAAAAGAGACTCTATCAGGACTCTTGGAGACAGGTGGCAGAAAACAAACTAGTTTACACAAAATGTAATTTATTGGTTTATGTAATTAAAGACCCAGGCAAAAGGCTGTTTTTGATCCAGGAGCTTCAGTCTCAGGACATTATTTCCATCTCTCAACTCTGCCCTTGTCTTTGTGGGCTTCATTCTCAAGTTCTACCTTGTGACCTTCACTGGTTTCAGACACACACCATCCCAGGCCCAAGTCCAGTGATGAAAGGCATATGCCTCCCTTGTTGCAGTAAGTAGCAAAAGTGTCCTCCATCTTTGGACTGCCCCAGTGCTATTCACACTTGAAATGTCCCTGGCTCTTGAACTGAGGCAGATGGGTGCTGTCAGTGGTCAGACTGTCCACAAAACATTGTAGCAGTCCTCATGTGAGGGCACCTACCTCGGCTTATTTGTACGTCGATGCTGTAGTTGCTTATAGAGACAGGAGCAATGCTGTGGGGCAGGCATGAGCTCTGAGGTTTCCTAGTGGTGTTCAGTGTAACCCCTTCAGCTTGGACACAGCTGACCGAGACCTGGCTTGTGGTTTATATTCATAGAACAGAGATCATGTCCCCTTTCCTCTACCCTCAACCCCAGTAGGGTTATGGACATTTAAAAATAAGAATTAGCAACTGAGCTCACATGAAACGCCTCTCTATTCTGCCAGTATGAATAGTTACAATAAAGTGCGAAGAGTCCCAAGTGTGGATTCAGGAAGCATGGGTTAGAATCTTTACGTGTTCACTTTGAGCTCTTTGAGCCTCGGTTTCTTCATCTGTGAGAAGGGGAGTGATGGCCTCCGTGCAGGTTCTGGAGGACTAGGTGACATGCGAGAGAAGGCTTTCCCTTTGTGTGCTGCCATGTGTGTACAGCTAGGGAGGGCTAGAGTTAATGCACATGGAAAGAGGCAGGAGCAGGTTAGAAGATAGAAACGGTCAGACACAAAAATGTTTGTCTTCAAGAACCTGATAGGGAGACTTCCTTAAGCTATTTCCTCAAGCTCTGGGATGAACTCTCCCCACTCCCATTCCTTCCGGGGGACCCCTCTTTCTGCTCTCTATGTAAGTTGTGTGGAGGCACTGGCCCTTGTGGATCAGATATCTGGCCCACATGTCTGCCCACGCAGGGGAACATGGTGCTCTGGGCTTCCTGTGTGAACCCATCACCCCATCACTCCCTGTGTGGGCTCAGCATTTGCACAATCCCTGCCTGAGGTCCGAGCCATCCCCTCTTTCACCACCCTGGGCCAGCTGCTCCCTGGACAGGGCCCTGACCTCCATTCTGCCTCTGGCTGGGTTGCCTTCTTGGGTCTGGTAAGTTCCAACAGGGCCTGCCTCTCCAGGAGCCTCCCAAGAAAAGTATTTTTTACAGCTTTCTCCGTCTGTTACTGACCTGTTAATAATGGGCTTGTAGTTATTTAAAAAAAAAAAAAGAGGAAGAAGAACCTGATAGGTCTCATTCTAACAAAGTAGGCCTATACTTGACAGAAAGCCAGCCATACCGTGAAGACTGAGGATTTATCCATCACTGTGTGTTAAAGTGTGTGTGAAATTGTGAATGGAGATCGAAAGTGTAAGACATTAAAAATTCAAGCATTAAAACAGAGTGGCAATGAAGATAGTCTCCCTCCCACCCAGACCTTTAATTTTCCTCGGAAACCGTCACTATTAATAGTTTCTTGCATATTCTGCTAGAATATTTATATGTGAAAGAATAGGTGTCGTGTATTCATAATATTGGAGAACCTGCTGCTGAATGTCAGAGCTGGAACATGAACCAGTTATGGAGAAACTGTTCCTCCAAAATTGCGTCCTCTTGTGTTTATTTTTATTTTATTTTATTTTTGTTTTATTTTTAAGCGGTTTTCTTTCTTTCTTTTTTAATATACCATGATTTATCTCTCTCCCTTTTAAAACCACACAAGGAAACACATTTACTAACCACACTGACACCATTTTATATCTTGCTTTTTTTCTCCTTAAACTGCATATTTTACAGTTCATTCTGTCTTGCTGCACACATCTACTTTATCTTTCTTTATAGCTGAGAATGTTCTCTGGTAGAGATGCACCATAATTTGTTTAACCAGTCCTCGGGTATTGGATCTTTGGGTTCATTCCAGTCTTTGGTTAGGGCTGTACGTTGGACTCTGGAGCGTGTGAATGTATTGCTCTCCAGGGTAATTTCTGAGCCGTGGAAATGCTGTGCAGTTTACCTTTTGATAGATGGTTGAAGGTTGGCCACCAAAGTGATTGCCTCAGTTTTTGTTCCCGTTAACCAGGAACACCACCTTCCCCACATGCTCTTCAATCACGAGGTTACATGGCCCACTGCTGATTATTTGTGATTATCACTGCTGAGACTTGGTTTCTCCAGAACTAAGGAGGAGGGAGGCGCCAGCCTGACCTTCCCTGTGTGTCCTTAACCCCCGACTCCAGGCTCTGGGATCCCACGGCAGCTGCAGCACTGAAGTGGAGAAGGAGACCCAGGAGAAGATGACCATCCTGCAGACCTACTTCCAGCAGAACAGGGATGAAGTCCTGGATAACCTCCTGGCCTTTGTCTGTGACATCCGGCCGGAAATCCACGAAAACTACCGCATAAATGGATAAGGGGAGGAAGGAGCAGCTCTGCGTGCAGATTGGCATGTTAGATGCCTTCGTGGAAAATGAAGCTTCAGCAAAGCTTGAGTAGTTACATCCTTGGGAAAAGGCATTAAATTATTTCTGTATATTATGTAGTAGGTCCCTTCACTTTTTGGAGAATAGCAAATCTAGCTTCTTTGTACAAACGTAGAGCTTATCCAAAGATTTTCTTCTTTTACCTCATATCTCTTAGAAATTTAATGTGTATATGTGATTTGTTTTCCTATGCCTTTTAGCTCAAGCAACATATATATCAGTACTTTTCTTTCTTAGATGTAGTTAAAAAAAAAAAATTTTTTTTTTTTTTTTTTTTTTTTAAAGAAAGAAAGGGATTAAATTTTTTTTCCCTAAAGCTTTCTTGAAGGTCAGGGGCTTTATCTATGAAAAAGTAGTAAATAGTTATTTGTAACTTGTGTGAAGCAGCAGCCAGCCTTACAATAGTCCTTTCTGGCTAAGGGTAGAACAACGAATAGTAGTATATATTGTTCGGGCTGCTTTTAGTTTCTCTTAATCAAAATTATTAGATGATAGAATTCAAGAACTTGTTACATGTTATTACTTGCTGTACTGATAATCATTTAAAAGTAAAGACATTGTCATGCATTTTCCTTGCTGTGGTTCATTCTTTTTGGTAATGCAGAGTGCACTTTGACCCGCATTACTTTTTGGTAATGCAGAGTGCACTTTGACCCCGATATTCTGCAGAACTTCTTAGGAAATTAAATTAGCACATGTAGCACATATACATTTGCACGCATACTCAGAAGATATTTGTGGTATGTATCTGAGCAGGAAGGAAATCATTTGTGATTTCACTCAACAGTCGGTTCAAAAAACAGCATCCGACCAGTAGTAAGTTTGCAGTTTGCCTTTTCTCTAGAGCACCCTGGACTGAGACAGCCTTGGGCAAGTTATCAAGCATGTCTTCCCTGGCGGGCTACATGATATGTGTAATACGTATAGGAACTTCACACTAGCTCTTAAGAGTTAAATGCTCTGTGACTCTCTGTTAGCCTAAAGTCTTTAGATGCAAAATAATTTCTAGTAGATAAGAACAGTTGGAAGAGAACGCTGGGATTTCCTTGCTTGTTCTGAAAAGGGATGAGAGCATTAGATGCCCTTTAAAAAAATCACATTTTATGAGACTCCGCATGGGTTGATTTTAGGCTGTGTCTGTCTCTAGTTATTGTTCCTTTTTATAGTATGATTCCTCAAAAGAGTTCCGTATGAGCTTTTCCAGTTTTGACTTTGAAAACACTCTAGTCAGGCTTGCCACTCCACTGAAAGTGAGTGTCAAGGTCAGCAGTGATGACTACACTGAGAGGTACAGTCTTCCTCCCCCTTGATTTTCAGTCCTGTTTGACAGGGTCGATCAGTTCTTGAGGCACTTTTGTAGCTTTGTTCTGCGGTGACGTGTTACCTTGTCCCTCTGTCTCTTGCTTTAGTTCTAACTCCTCTTTTCCCAGGGATTTGTTCTTGAACTTCTCTGTGCTCATTCCCTTGTTGAAACCCACCTTCTCTTAATACCATCTCTGTTGAAGACTTGAGTTTATATTCAGTTTCTCTCTCCTCAACTCAAGCTGTCAATTGCGTATTTGCTATTTTGGTTTGGATATCTAGTAAACATCTCCATCTTAATGTGTTCCACACAGTACCCGGGTTGGTTGGGACTTGACTCCTCGTGTTGCTGAGTGCAGCAAAGTCCATCTCTACCTGCTGCAAATACAGATTTCCCAAACTGGAGGACCATGAAGAAGCAACACATGCATTCACCAGTTTAGATGCAGTATCTAACTTGTTTGCCACCAATATTTTCATCCTGGGTTCATAGGGTTCTACTTAACATACCTTTCTGCCTGACTCTTCACTTCCAGCTGACCGGCTGAATGTTGGTAAAGTTGAAGAAAGTACAAGTCCTTTAGAAGTGTGGTCTAGGGTCAGTTGAGAGGTAAGATCAGAAAAGAGCTTGGTGGTCTGGGAGAGAGGAACTTAAATGGTCTGAAGAGTGAATGGAATGTCAAGTGAGCGGGAAGAGTTGGCTGTGAAGGGCAGGGGGAAGAGGGGCAGTAGTGGTGGATGGCGGAGGTGGTTTAAGGGAGGTGAGAACATGTTTAGAATGGGTAGGGAAGGGAATAGAGGGAGGGAGGCTGGAGAAGGTCTCCCAGTTGGAGTGAGAGCCAGGAGAGATCTGGAGGTTGCAGGAGCTGGAGCACAGACGGGAATTAGTTCTAACCGTCAAGCTTGGTGGAACTCGGGGAAAATGGTGGGTGTTTGCATCCTGCTAGGCCAGTTGAAACCATCTCTGGGAGTGGGGCCAGGACAGATGTTTTAAAATCTCCCTTGGGGAGGGCCTTCCATTGTGGCCTGGCATGAGAAACTAGCATCTGTTTGGTTCTTTGGCCACTAAGGCAGATGATGTTGGTTCTGACGTGGAATGAACCAATCAATATACACGGATCTGTAGGACGGTGTGTGATTTGTTCCCTTTGAACATACCAAAGGATATTCACATGCCTGTACTTGTATATACAGAGGATAGAAGAAACTAGTGCTAGCCGTTAATCTCAGAAGAACGATCTGGGCTGTGACGGGAGGGTTTTTTTTTTTTTTTTCCCCCTGCACTTTTCATTTCAAGGGTCCTTCAGCAGTGTTCCTCGCCTCTACCCACTGGTTGCCAGTAGTATCCCTTCAGCTGTGACAACCAAGTACACCTCTGTTGTCAGCTGTCCCCTGGGGTCCCAGACCACCCCCCAGTTAAGAACGTTACTGTCCTAGAGTAATTCTTAAAAACAAAGTACCACCTGTGATTCCTGGAACATTCCAGGTACTCAGCAAAAATTTTCTAATTTTTATAAAATTTGTCCTTTTCCCTCTTAATCATCCTTGATTTGCATGTCTATTACTAGCCGTTACTGGTCCCTATAGGATACGCTGAAATCCCAGTGGTTAATACAAAGGTCTATTTCTTCCATGGTTGGATGACTGCAGGGCAGCTGTTCCAGGGTGTCAGTGACTCAGATTACTTCCACTTTGCTGCTCTACCATCTTAGCACATGGTTTCCAGGATGGCAGCGGCAGGGGAAGGAGAAGTTGGCAAACAGGCACCAGCTCTTTCATGCCCCAGTCCTGAAATGACACGTGACGCTTGTTCTCAGCCCATTTACCAGCTGGGGTCTGTGAGCCAACCTAACTTCGAGGGGTCTAAGAAGGGAGAGCCCAGGGATATTTGGATATTCAGTGAGGAAACAATGCTACAGTTGTTAACAGCTTTCTCCATGCTGGCTGATGTTCTGAGAACTGCACTGGTATTACCTAATCCACATAGCAACTTTATTTCGCGGGCTGTGAGGCAGAGAGGTTGCAAGGATGAGTGGTGCTGGGGCCCAGACCGAGCCTGGCGGTCTAGCTGAGCGTCTGTGCCAACCACGGCCTGCGCTTGGCACCGAGCAGATGGATCTCCGCCTTCATGCTTCTCACCTGTGTGGTCCTTTTCCCTTGACATCTCTCACATCCCAGATTAATTGCTCCTCGGGGCAATTTCTTCTTTTCCTAAATTTTATTTTAAGTAGGCTCTCCGCCCAGCATGGGGCTTGAAATCACAACCCTGAAATCAAGAGATCATGCTCCACAGACCGAATCAGCCAGGCGCCCCTCCTCCAGGCAATTTCGTGTCACATGAACCTAGTGTTCAGAGAGCAGGATGCCCTCAGCACTGCCCATTACAAGCACAGAAACTCTGGCCGTTCTGTTCAGTGCCAGTGCTCAGACCTCCTTAAGTTCTTGGTAGAAGGCATAAAATGGCTTCTAGAAAGACCTTGTGTGTAATACCTACAAATTCTCTGAAGATGTACCATTCCCACTTCGTGGGCAGAAGAAAAACCCCGAGTTTCTGAAAGGTGATGCTGTTTGTTAGAGGTCATACATGGAACCTCTGCGTGGTTCAAGGGAGGGAGCTTAGGTTCCAGACGCTTCGGTCAACATATGGTGTCCCTGCAGTTCAAGCGTGTGATCCCACTTCTGGGCATGGGAAAGCTGAGGCCCAGAGAGGCTTCTATCATGCTCAAGGTCACAGAGCAGGAAAGTGGCAGAGTGGGCAGCAAGTCCAGTCAGATCAGCCTGAAGGCTGCAAAGGAAAACCTTCCCTGCTCTGCCTGCAGCCTTTTCCTGAGGACTAGTGGGTGGAGGCTTCAGCCTCCTAAAGCATCCAGGGCTACAGCCAACGTTCTCGGCACATTTGGTCTCTGTGCCAGGAGACTGACGGTGCCAGAAGCTGCTTGGTGAGAAGGACCTGCTCTGATGAGTCTGGCTGGCTCTTCCATCTTTGACCTCTCCTATTTTCTTCTCCCCTTCAGGGACAATCTGGCAGGTCTCAGAGTGTTTTTCTCCTGTCAACTGATCTACCACTTCAGTGGCTCTGAAATTACCAAAAGAGCTTCCACTCAGGCAGGCAATTCCAGTTTTGCTTCCTCCCACTCCCCTTCCCCTGGAGGCTGCTCTGAAGAGCAGGAGAGGCGCAATCTTTACTGAAAGAGTTGGCCAGCGGTTCTGGGAGAGGAAGCTGCCAGATTATGTCAACATCTATCATCTCTGGCTTTTGAAAAACTTCAAATGACACTGGCTGGCAGGTCAAATGTCAGTTCAAGAGATCTCACTGTGTTTGGAGGGGATGAGTGAGGGGGATGAGTGGTCTTGGAGGGCAAGGGGCACACAGGCCCCCTCTTTCTCCTACTTGAAAGTAACTTACAAAGGGAAGAGTGGCAGCATTCTGGAACATGTGGCAGCAGCTGAAGATAAGATTAGGGGTGAAGTCAGGCTGGTTGTTCCGAGAACACGACTGGGTTGGCTACTGTTGTGCAGTTTTATTTCCTTTTCTTTCTTTCTTTTTTTTTTTTTTTTAAAGATTTTTATTTATTTATTTGATAGAGATTATAAGTAGGCAGAGAGACAGGCAGAGAGAGAGGAGGAAGCAGGTTCCCTGCTGAGCAGAGAGCCCAATGTGGGGCTCGATCCCAGGACCCTGAGACCATGACCTGAGCTGAAGGCACTGGCTTTAACCCACTGAGCCACCCAGGCGCCCCTGTTGTGCAGTTTTTGAAGGTAAACACCAGAGGGTAGAACTCTAGTTAAAAGCCCGAGTACTTTCAATTGTTCCCCCCTCTCCCAGCCAGATGCGAGCTCTCCCTCTTTTATTCTCTTTGTACCGGTCCGTGGCTCTTGCTTTCCTGTGCTGTGTAGAAATAGATGCCTGACATCCCAGGCCTTCCTGACAGGAATTCAGAGTATTTTTTTCTGGTTTTTGACCCAGTTTCCTGACAACAGCATGTGACTTATCTTATTGCCCGCACACCTTCTGACAAGGACAGCTGTGTGTTTAGTTCTAAGCACCCACGTGCTGGTGACCTATATTGTGTAGATCTCGTCGTGGAGAGCTCACTGCGCAGTGTGGCACCCAGGATTTCAAGTCAATGTAATGGAGTCGCTCTCCAAGGAAAATTCCGTCGGGTGGGCTTTGGAAATAATTTTAAAAATAGCTTGCATTTACTAATTTATTTCATTTATTTCAGCAAGAATTCCAGGCATTTTATATACACATTGAACTTTCCCACTGTCTCTCTGAGGTAGGTATGATTCCCCTTTACACATTAGGAAACTGAGGCACGAACCAGTAAAATCACTTGCCTAAGGTCACAGAGCCAATTAGTGGCATAGCCTGGATTTGAACCCGGGTCTGCCTGGCTTCCCGACCTGAATCTCTGTGTGATGTAGTTCAAACTATTCAGGCCACGGCAACATCTTGAGTAGTATGTTTCTAAGAGAGTCAGGAAGTTGGTGAATCTAGAACATGCAGCCTAAGATCTAATTCCTGTGCTTTGTTTTTTTACTCACTCACCGAGCGGTTCTGAGGCCTCCCGTGTCCCATCTGCTGCCACACCTGAAGACTCCGCCAGGCTGGGAAGAGCTGCATTCCTTCTCACTTTAGGGTGGCAAGGAGCCCTCAGACCTGCATCTGTAACCCTTGCAAACACGACAGAACAGATGTTGCAACTGCTGAGTCATGGTGGCTCTGGCTGGAGCTTGTGGTTATTTGGATTTACCTGTAGCTGCAGGCCTGCCGATTCCATTCACAGCGCTCCGTTCACTACCTCAGATGCGCGTGGCACATCCTGGGGGCAGGAGGCTGGGGGACAGCTGGGACCGTGGGCGCCAAAGGTTTCTTCTTTTCTGGGGAAGGGGACATTGAACAATGACCACATCACATGCTCAGGGTGTCTGTGGGTTAAACAAGGAGAAGGGGGAGGGGTGACTGGCTGGGGTCCGGGCAGGAACGGGGTTCCCAGAAGAAGTGCCCTTTCACCTGAGACCTGAGAATGGGCCCATTAGTCAGGTGTTGAGGTGGAACGGGGTTTGGGGCTACTTTCCAGATGGAGAGGAATGGCAACCGCGAGAACTGGAAGTGAGAGAGGGCATGGGGTTTAGGAGGAACTGAGAAGTGCTCTGTATTCTTGGAACTTAGGGGTTTTTGGGGTTGGGGGAGAGCGGGTAAACAGTCCAGGGTAGGCTGGGGTGGGGACGGGCTTGGGCTCACCACATAAGAGCCTTGTGAATCTGTCCAGATAGTGCCACTGAAGCCTGCTCCCCAGAGAACTTGACTAGGTTTTACTCACCTTTGCCTGGATTTTCTTCACCTCTCTCTCTTTGTGTGGGGCCCCTACTGCCACGTGCCCTGGTGCCAGGACTCACCACATGCTGATGTTCCAGAAAGG
The DNA here is from genome assembly GCA_004024625.1 of Mellivora capensis. Taxonomy (NCBI): domain Eukaryota; kingdom Metazoa; phylum Chordata; class Mammalia; order Carnivora; family Mustelidae; genus Mellivora; species Mellivora capensis. The sequence goes on along the minus strand of PISX010003120.1, from coordinate 3,620 downwards.
CGAGAGGCGCTTTGCCCGGCTGGCCAAGGATGCCACTCACTTCCACCGAAGCCTTCCCTGTAGGCGCTGCATCTTCTAAGTCTTACCATCTCTCAGCCGAGCAGATACCATTCCCCTTCCAGAAAGGAGGGAACCAAAGCTCGGAGGGGTGAGCCCACCTGTGCACATTCATGTGTCAGTTAGTGCTGGAGCCTGGACAGCCAGTTCCAAAGGCCCACGTCTGCTGGCCCCAGCACAGGAGACGGGACATGTCCACAGGCGAGTTCGTGCTGGAGTGACATGCAGTGAGAATGCGGAGTCAAGGTCACCTGGCGGAAGAGGCAGGACTACACTATCTGGCCTTGCTGGAGAGGCGGGATTTGGGTGGGTGCTGATTGGGCCACACACCTGTCACAAGACCCCTTTCAAGGTCGCATCAGCAGTTAGGAAAGCTCCCATATCCCATGGGCTCTCACTCCCACACCCCCAAATCGTGTTTTAGGAAATTAGGCAAACTAAATAGGAATCTTGTGGACTGTGTTCACTGCTGCCTGGTCCAGTGCCCAACACTTAGCAAACACCCAGTGTCCTCTGTTGCCGAATAAACGAATGAACTTCATCTCTCGCTACCTACTGTCCGGATCCTCACTCGCCTGGGGAGTGAGGGCGCCTGGACAGCCTCTGCGGCTCTGTTCCTCAATCCATGCTCTCTGCCCCGGAGCACTTCACCTCTGCCTCTGGCGGGGCCACAGCCAACTAAGTCTTGTGGCCTCAGAGGCCCCCAGCAATTTGGCAACATCTGTTGAAATTAAAAATGCATCCATTCTGACTCAGCAAGTCCACTTGTGGAAATGCAGGCTGTGGCATGTCCGCAGCCCTGTGGTGACCATCCTAGCAAGGCCAGGGAGCCAGCGGGAACCCCCATGTGTCCTCCGGGAAAGAGGGAACGGAGCCTTCCTGTAATATTTGGAGGTTTATGGGCCCCTGAGAAGGGAGGCAGAGCGGAGTGTTCCGTCACGAGGTGATGCCAGGGAACTCTCTATGGAATAAGACACAAGGTCAGTGCTTTCCCGGGACGCGGCTGGCGGGGGGGGGCGGGGGGGGGCACCTCTCGCTGCAGATTTCTCAGAGTCCCAAGTGGTACAGGTGGGGGCGGCAGCCAGTGCCGAGGGAGCAGCTCTCCTGTGTCTGGGGCTGTGAACGCTGCATACAGACTGTCTCATGAGAGCTTTACACAGGCCCAGGGAATGATCTGTTGTGTCCAGAACACCGAGAGGCGAGCTGCTTGGCCGGGGAGGATCTAGAAAGCGGGCAGAATTGGCTTGGAGCTCAGGCAGCCCCATCCTCCCGCAGATGCTCTTCATCGTGATGCGCCTAGGATTTTTCATTCCAGAGCAAGCCCTCGAGAAGTTTCTGATCCCCAGACCGCCTCATCCGCCGGGTGCCCCGCCTGCGTCAGACGGGCAGGAGACCCCAGGTGCGGAGGCTTGGGAGGGGCGGCCCCGCGACCCGCGGGCCCAGAGGCGCGCACGCGGTCGGCGGGCGCCCGGCTGATGCAAGGGAGCAGGTTTCCCTCTGGGCCCCAGAAGCCCGGCGGGCGGCCCCTCCCGGTGGGGTGACGGCGCGGGGCGGCCCGGCCGGGGGCGGAACCCGGGAGCGCGGCGGGCGGGGCGGGCGCGGGCGCCGGAGGCTGCGGCGCGGAGGGGCTGCGGCGGCCGCGACCTTCCGCGTCCCCGGGCGGCGGAGCGGCGGTGAGTGTGCGCGGCTCGGGGCGCGCGCCCCGGTGGCTGCGCGGGCGCGGGCGCGGGCGCGGGCGGCTTCGAGCCCAGATTGGAGCGACGCGGCCGCCTGGGTGTCCTCTCCTGGCCTGGGGTCGGCAGCGCAGGCGAGGCCCGGCTCCCCCGGCGCCTGGGCGCGTGTCGGGCGTGGGAGCGGCTTTGCGGCGGCTCCTGGGGGAAGGAGAGACCCGGGCAGCCGACCCCGGAGAGGACTTGAAGGCAGAGATCCGGGTGAGACAGCTGCCCGAGGCCAAGGCCAGGGCCAGGTGTGGTAGCACATCCCGGCCCCGGTGAACCCTGTACTGCTCAGACTCCATCCTGGGCTGGCTCTTTGATCTTGGATAGTTCACTTTCATTTCTGGGTCTTACTTTCCTCATCTGCAAAATGGAGAGTTAGGACCTATTGTCTTTCAAGGCTTTTCCACCCCAAAACTTCTGTGACAGGCCTTCTTACGGCCTTTTGTTGGGGCTTTCCAATTTAACAAAAACAAAACCTGATCTGTGAAAACTGTAAGCTATTTCTCGCTCTCTCGCATGTCCATCCCAGGGAGGCACACGGTTCCTGGGGAGACTGGGCATTCTGTCTCCAGAAATGGAGACCTTTGCTCAGGGACTTAACGATATCTTCCTTTGCAGGGGCTCACCAGCTAATTAAAAAAGAAGCATGACTGGAAGGTCTGGTTAAAATGCAGAATCAGCAAAGGAAACTAAGGAAACCAGGGAGTGGATGACCAGTTAGTTGCAGGAGCCTCAGGGCTGTGTTCACTGGCTGGCCCTGCCTCCGCCCTGGTGTCTGGCTCTGTCTCCCCAGCCCCCTAGGGCTGGTGCAGGGCTGAGCAGAATGGCAGGCCCGGGACACATGGGAAGGTGATGGATGGGTCCACGTGTGCCCAAGGCTGGTGTTTGCCAGCCCCCCTTCCACCCTCTACAGCTTCCAGGTTGGACCAGAGGCTGCAGGGTGAGTGCAGAAGGCCCTCATTGGGCCCATCCTGGCCTCTAGTCTGTACCTGTCTCTACTTGGCAGTCCCTTCTCTCACCTCCACCTTTGCAAAACCTTTCTCCCACCCCAAGGAACTGCCTGCTCCCTCCGACTGCCTTGTTTGGTCATTGTCTCTTTTTTCTTTTTCTGAGTTCATCTTTCCCACTAGTTGGGACTCTCGGCAAGGGAAGGCTGACCGAGGACTTTAGCTTTTATTTTTGATGTTTGAGTTGAGATAGCACAGGGCCTGACACTTCAGGGTTCTTAGGGAATGTTTGTGGAGTAAAAATAGTGACGGCTGTAATCCTTGGACGATTCCTGTTTGCCCCTGCTCTGATTCCTATCAAATCAGATTCAAATTCCTATCTGTACTGCTCTGAGTGACATATGTGCCTGAACTTCTTTAGCCTCAGTTACCATATTATCCTCTTTTACATGTAAAGAAACAGAGGCAGAGAGAGTTAAGTGACACATTCCAGGTGACACAGGTGGGAAATGGTAGGACCCTAGGGGTACTTTTTAACTATTATTTAACTATTACTCGTTATTTCAGATGAATGAATGAATTCTGATTGAGACTTTGCAGGAGGCCAATTGGGCCAGCTGGGGTGCTGGGATTTCTACTCAAAGGCAATGCTTCCTTGTGGGATTTTGCAACTAGGGGAAACTTACCAGGGGTGGGGGTGGGGGGCTATCTGGACAGCTCCAGCCTGTGGGTGGTCCCTCCTGCCTGGAGGAGGGAGGGTGGGCTGCGGGGTCCCACAGGCCTCTCTGAGACTCCAGTGTAGCTTCTCTGGGCTGCAGGCTGCTAGCTCTGTCATCCCTGAGATGTGTGGGAAAAGTGAATTTTCTTGTCTGGGAAATGGGCCCAAGGATTCTGTTTG